>NSMO01000335.1:391-15488 GCA_002588565.1 Coelastrella sp. UTEX B 3026
GCACTTCAGGACAGTGACGAGCCACGCAAACCTTTATCAACTCTAGACCTAGAAGGAGACAAGGTCGGCATGGCATCATGCAGCTCGTGCAGCCATCTAGGCTCTTCTGAAATCTTGGCAGCATCATAGCAGTGAGATAGCGCGCAAGCTCTATCAGTTTGCTGCAACAACAGCTGCAGCCGTAGCTGTCCTGTGCAGTGATGGAGTCTCTGGCTGCACCGCTCGAGCACCTGTTGAGCTGTGCCATGTACTGCCCAGCACTTGCTGCATCCCCAGTAACCCTCCCTGTTACTCTGCTTCCGCAGGTTTGCTGTATTGCAGCCTTTCCCCGTGAGCCATATCTTCTGTTGGGTTGCAGCAGTGGGGCTGTCAAGGTGGCAGCAGTAGTCAACGCCAGCGGTACACCAGTAATTGAGGCTCGGCAAGTCAGGGCGTTGCAGCTGACACCTTACAGCAGTGAGTGCTATGGGCGTAGGACTCAGGTCGGCCCTATTCTCCAGCCTGCTTGCGTGCAGCATGACCCAAGCCAGTGTGCTATGCTTGCCTAGTGTCTAAGAATCAGTCCTGCTGGTTGTCTATGTTGTATATATATCCTTGTGGTGAGATGACATTGACTTGTTGTGTGTGTCCTGCAGTCGCTTCAAGAAAGCTAGATGCATCAGGCGCAGTAACATGTCTCGCAGTGCTATCGCAGCCACCCTACCAACATCTCTTAGCAGCACATGAGGACTCTGGTGCCATAATCTGGGACCTCAGAGCCCAAAACCTGGTAGCCAGGGTCAAACCAAACAGCAGCGGCCAGGTCACGTCAGTATCATGGCTTCACAACAGCAGCAGGGGCGATTTTGCCACAGGTCATGCTTCAGGCGACATCAGCATATGGAGTTTAGCAGCAGCTTTGGAGTCAAGCAGTAGCAGCTGGCAGGCGGCTGCAAGTAACAATCATGAGCAGTTGAAGCCTCAGCTGTTGGAGCGTTTGCAAGTAGTACCTCAACCGGTCGGGAAAGATAGCAGCCCCAAGTTGCGGAACAGCAGAAAGGCAGAAGGCTATGATGCAGGAAATGTAGCAAGCAGCAGAAGGCGCTTGAGGGCTGTTCAAGCGCTGCAGCATGTGTCAGGACAGATAGAGAGCTTGCTGGTGTTTGGTGGAGGGGAGGTTGATAAGCCTGATGGCTTGGTGCTGTTACCACTGCCAGAGCCACAAGTGGTGAGAATTGGTGTTGGCCATCTGAGCAGCAACATACCAAGCCAGCCTCAACGCTGCAGGGCTTGGCCAACAAACCCTCAGCACACACCAGGCTATCTGGTCTGCGATAGGCTGGTATGGTTGTTTGGATGAGCAGAGGTACCCTTGTCACAAACGCGCGTTGAGTTTCCTTGCACTTTTTCGCAATGTTCGCAGGGCTCAGGAATCGAAGACCCTACCACGCTAGCAGAACAGCAACAAACAGCAGCAGCCGCAGCACACAAGCTCCCCTGGCTAGGCCCTATCTGTGGCCATGCATTGGTGCCTCCCCAGGGTGCTATTGTAGGCCATGAGGCACCCAATTCTTTGCTAGTACTGCTGGAGGGGGGCCAGGTCGCCGTACATGACCTGTCAGCAGTAACAGGGGTGGCTGCGGATGGCAGTAGCACAGCAGCTGCAGCAGGGGCAGCTACAGATGATGCTGGCAGCGCTGCAGCAGGAGGTTCGCAGTCCAGAGGCTTGCAGGACTCGCCCACACTCGCCAGGCCGCAGCAAGGGTCACCCACCAAGCAGCGAGAGCAGCAGGGCAGCCCTCAGAAGGCCAAACAGCAGCTGCAGCAGCAGCAAGCTGCTGAACGGGCACCACCGCAGCGGCTGTTTGAGCAGCGGTTGCAGGGGCAGCCGCTTGTGACTGCAGCTCGTTTACGGATCATACCCATTGATAGGGTACCACTGTCAGGCCTTCAGGTGCATTCTAATTGTGGCAAGGGGCTAGGCGCTGCCACTGTCCCTGCAAGTGCTGTGTCCTAGACCATGCTGTGATACTGGCTTTTGATAGTACCTGTCTGCTTTGTGCTTGCATAGCTACACTTGCCGTGCTTTGTGTACTGCTTGTTGTCGTAAAAGCAGTACCTAAGTACTCGTTAACATCATCAACACAGGGGGGTGCTGTGCCTGCAGGGTGCCAGCATGACTAGCTTGCATGATTGGGCCAACAGCAACAGACCAGCAACTGCTGATAGCTGCTCCTGGATTCTATCAGGCGGCGAACCAGCCCAGCCAGCCTCCCACAGCAGCAGTGGCAGCAGCTACGCAACCCTGTACTGCACAGGTCATGCAGATGGGGGTGTCAGGCTGTGGGCCATGCATGGGGAGGCACCTGTGCTGCTGGGGAAGGTGCCTAGCAGTACAGCTAAGCAGGCACTGAAGGGTCAGGGGCTGATGAAAGCAGCGCCGGTGTCTACTTTGGAATTTGCTTGGGAGCAGGGACTGCTAGTTAGTGGTCACGAAGGCGGTGAGGTATGGCAGTAGGCACCGCTTGTCAGTACAAACTTGTGGCCACAGCGCTGGGCAGCTTACATGTTGCTGCTGGTTGCTGGTGTGTGCAGCAGCAATCGCCCTGCGAAATTGCACGCTGGTTGTCAATTGAAAGATCACCATGGATACAGCAAACCAGCTGATGCTGGTGCCCCCTCCTTCTTGTGGTTTGTCAACTACTGCGACCAATGGTTAGGCCACTTCTCCACACCAAGCTGCTGCAAGTCTGAGCGTGCAGATGATTAGGCACTACAACTAGAATAGACAGTTTGGCACTGGGCTGAGTTAGCTTCTGTGCTGCATTGGCTGTAGGTTCGGGTGTACCAGTTCAATGAGTCAGCCAAGCGGATTGATTGTGTGAGGTTTGAATCTGTAGGCAGCAGAAGCAACAATGAAGGCATGATCATTCAGGTACAGGACCAGCAGAGAGAACTGAGTCGCACTGAACAGCATACAGTACAGTACAGCTGTATCTATAACACAACAGCTTGAACTGCACATATACCTTTGCAGGTTGCCTGAATGCATGCAAGGCGCCTTGGCAGTTGTGTTTCGTAGTATTTAGCCGCAGGCTACTCCAGGATTGTAGTAGTTATTTCCTGCTGGCCTGTCGCTAATCTCTGCCTATTCAATTGCAGCTTGCCATTTCATGCAAAGCTTTGCCCATGTAGTGTGGTGGGCCAAGAGGCCAAACACATGGCGTGGGTGCACACTAGCTGCCTTTTGTGGCTCGGGCGCCATTACAGTTGGTAACGGAACGTTTTTGGCCCCTTGGATCACCACGCTACAGCCGTACACGTCAGTTACCTCCAAGGTTGCTTTCATCACAGCAAGGGACCACCAGTCCTACATAGTTCTCACCCTTTTGGCGCATGTTTGCATGTGCAGCAGCTAATTGTTGCCCAGCCGTCGCATCTCAGCCATAGTTGCTTATGATGCCACTATGTTGTCCTGCAGGAGCCTCCTGGCTTTCAGCTGAGGTTGCTGACCCGGCTCCACTCCTCTGACATAGTGAGCAGCTCATACCTTCCCCAGTTCAAGATGGTTGTGGTGTCTGACAGGAGTGGGAGTGTGAGCTTGATTGACCTGGCAAAACCAGCAGTACCCTGGTGAGGCAGGGTCACCACAAATGGAGTGATTCAGCCCTATCAGTACTTGAGACTAATAGTGAAGGATGTTCTGCTGTGTCTCAAGCTGATGGCTGGGCCTTCTTGGGTTCACAGGAAGCTAGCACACCTGCTGCATTTTCTTTCTCTACATCAGCTATTGCACCTGGCGCAAGCTCCCACTGCACTAGTTACAAACACTCTTATATTGAAGAGGAGAGAGAAGTTACAGTGGATACCTCACCATCTAGAATGGTTCTCTTCACATTCAGAGGAAACCAGTAGAACCCAACAGAGGATCAGACCACATGAGACTCAGTCAAGCACTCAGTCTCTGTTACACTGTTGAGGCCGTGAGGTGGCCGCTGTAACGTCGTGGGGTACGGTATCAATCTTGTGCTTGCATGATGTCTTCATCAAGCAGTGATGCAAGGTCCTGGGCTGTGTGGGTGTGTTTGCCTGCAGGTTCCAAGCCCCATGGGCCAATCAGCCAGTGGTTTCACTGGCTCTAGGTCATGTGCCTCTGCCAGCACAGCGTGACAGACACCCTGCTTTCGTTGCAGCAGGAGGGGCTGCAGCAGCAGCTGCTGCTGGGTCCAAGGTCAGGGCTGTGGTGGCTGTGGCAGCGGATAGTCAGCTGGCGGTGTTGGATGCCGGGACTGGATTCTTCCTATCTAGGTGAGAGTATGATACTGTGTTGCAAAGCGTTGGCAGATTGCAGGTATTGAGTCAGGCTATAGTCAGAGCTGAGGTGGCTGCTGGCAGCCGATAGTCAGTTGGTGGTGTTGGATGCTGGGACTGGTTTCTTCCTATCCAGGTGAGTGTTTGATGATGTGTTTCATACCATTATTAGCTTGCAGGTACTGAGTCAGGCTACAGTCGGAGCTGTGGTGGCTGTGGCAGCAGACAGCCAGCTAGCGGTGTTGATGCCAGGCCTGAGTTTGTATCAAGTTGCGTGTTTACCAGTTGCTTTGTGGTAGTAGAAGGCCTTGATATTTTTTTGTTTATAGCACCAGCAGAGTGCAGAACATCAGCCCCACAGAAGCTGGACAACTGCATCAGTCTTAGCTGCATGACTGCTAAACCACATACCTACAGTACACTTAGTGGCACATCTGCGAGTGCTGACACACTGCTCCTTCTGACCTCATATCCAGGGGTGCAACCCTACTGCTCATGTATGACTCAGCAGCACTGCACATCGAGCTTCTGAATCCTGCAGGTGCCCCAACTGGAGCAACGCACGTCTGCTTGCACTCTCATGCTGTCATGCCGGGTGTTTATTACTCTCTTACATAGATGTGATCATTCCACCACTGCGCATCCCTGACTTGTAGGGATGGGATTCTGGTGCCCAAGCATGCCTCAGCAGCACTCCATGTTGAGCTTCTAGTTGCCTCGGCTCCCAAACTTGAGTGGCAAACGATGGCTTGCACTCTCATCTTGCCGTGCCGGGTGCTGATTGCCCTCTGATTGCCCTCTTACTTCATTCCAACTGATTGCCCTCTTACTTCATTCCACCACTGCACCTCTTGCCAGCGCCTCTGACCTGCATGGCTCAGTCACTTTCACTTCACATTGATAACCTGCAGGGATGGGATCCTGGTGCCCAAGCATGCCTCCGCAGCGCTCCACGTTGAGCTTCTAGATGCCTCAGGCGCCCCAACCTGGATGTCACGTGACGTCCAAGACCTCATAGCTCTCACACAACAGCATAGACATGGCCGTCAGGCAGCTGGCAGGGCTAGCAGCCCTAGCAAAGCCTCTCAAGCTGGCAATACTGCCAAAAACCCAGGGAGCAGGGCATCTGAGGCACGTAGAAGCAACAGCAAGGCGGCTGCAGCAGCAGCAACCAATGATGATAGTGATGATGGTGATGGTGATGCAGCTAGTGAGGCTGAGGCAGCTGATGCTGCTGCAGGCATGGGGAGTGAGGGAGAAGGGGGGGAGCAGCAGCAGCAGCAGCAGCAGCAGCAAGACGAGGATGTGGATGTTGATGAGCTGCTGGCCAGGGCGGCTGCAGAGGTACGTACTGAACTAGCTTCTAACTGTGTCTGCTATATCATACACAAGAAGCTTCCCTTCTGGCTGTTAGGCCGAGGTTGGAATGCAACCGTTCAACACTGCACAACTTCTTTTTGCCTGTGGTAGGTCAGCCTGGCAACTGGTTCGGCACACAAGCAACTGAGCACAAGTCATTGCTACAAGTGCCTCCTCATAGGCTTGCAGAAGTGGCAACTAGGCTGCTAACCACCAGACAGACCCCCCAAGTGGCTCTGCTCTGCTCTGGCATGTTGAGCTCGAGAGTGTGCTTGAGACTGGAGGCTCACGATGCTATTTCAGAGTAAACTAGTAAGTGATCCCACACCAACGTGATCGCTTTGAGTGATCTGCCCTGCTGACTGCAGGTGGAAGCTCGGGGGGCAGGCAAAAAAGTTAGGCGCAAAAGCAAAAAGCAGCGCCAAAAGCTGGTGCCTATTACAGCAGAGGACGCAGGCAGCTTCAGCAAGCGGGAAAGGAGCGAAAGCAGGAGCAGATCGCCAGCAAAAAAGCAGCCAGTAGCAGCAGCAGTGGATGAAGAGGACAGCAGCTCAAGGTCTAGCAGTCCAGCAGCAGGCACGATTGGTGAGCATACTGCTGATGTTTGAGGTTGCGTGTTCAACCTCGGGTTGTTCTTCTGTTACCTACATCAAGTGACGACACCGCACACAAGAACAGCTGGCAGGTCCTTTTACATGAGTGTTTTTTTGCCTGATACTGCTGTGAACTGGCCTTGTACAACTGCAGACCCGATCTTCTTCAAGTGCCTGGTGCCTCTTGTACATACTTATAAGCGCAGACCTTTCTGTACGTGATTCCATGCGTGTGCTAAATGTTTGCAGCATTGTGAGTGTAGACTCTGTTGTGTTGCCAGAGCTATGCTCCGCCTTGCAAAACCACCTTGGACTGTACCGCAGTGACCAACGAGGTTCCTCCTGCGCAATCTGCCATGGTGGCCAATTGTTTACTGTATTCTGGATGTCTCACTTCTTGTGTGCTACCGCTTGCGTCGTTCTGATTGTTCAGCTGCAGATTCAAAGTATTGATGTTCATCTGAGCCAGTGGCAGAATATGTCCCAATGATCACACAGAATTAGCTCAGACTATACAAGGTAGCTCAGGCAGTGGATTGCCCGTTTGCCATCCACCATGTATGTGAGGGTTGAGGCCTGTCTGTATGTATCCGCCCAGGCTGAATGATGTATAATGATCTGTGTGGTTGCAGATCCCATCCCAATGTCACAACCGATGCAGAGTACGTGTCGGTGGCTACACACTAGTACCGTTGGTCATACGCAGTAGCTCATTTGTTGGACCTGTGTCAACCTGGACAAACTCAGGCCTTTCTGCAGGCAGCTACTTATGCTGAATGCTGTATAGTTTGTAACTGTCTGGCTGCAGATCCGATCGTGTTGTCACAGCCAATGGCAGAGTACGTGTTGGTGGCTACGGATGACTACCTTTGGCTATAAACAGCAGCTAATTTGGTAGACCCGTATTGAATCGACAAGCTCAGGCCTGTCTGCATGTCGCTACCTATGCTGAATGTTGTTGTGCAAGTCAACTGTCTGATTGCAGATCCGATCGTGTTGTCAGAGCCGATGGCAGACTACTTGTTGGTGGCTACAGAGAACTACCTTTGGCTATACGCAGTGGCTCATCCGGTGGATCCCAGTCGACATTGACAACTCAGGCCTGTCTGCATGCATGCACCTATGCTGACAGTTGTTTGATTCAACTGTCTGATTGCAGACCCCATCGTGTTGTTACAGCCGATGGCAGAATATGTTCAAGTAGCCACACAGAACTACCTTAGGCTGTACACAGTCGTTCATTTGGTGGACCCCAGTCGACATTGGCATCTGAGGCCTGACTGCATGCATGCACCTATGCTGACACTTGCAACATGTGGTTGCTGTTTGACTGCAGACCCCATCGTGTTGTCCGAACCAATGGCAGAATATGTTGTGGTAGCCACACAGAGCTTAGGCTGTACACAGTAGCTCATTCGGCAGACCCCAGTCTACATTGACAATTCAGGCCTGACTGCATGCATGCACCTATGCTGACACTTGCAACATGTGATTGCTGTTTGACTGCAGACTCTATCGTATTATCAGAGCCATTGGCAGGATATGTCCTAGTAGCCACACAGAACTACCTTAGGCTGTACACAGTAGCTCAATCGGCACGACCCCTGTCGACCTTGGCAATTCAGGCCTGTTGCATGTAGCTACCTATGCTGACACTTGCAATATGTAATTGCTGTCTGACTGCAGACCCCATCGTATTGTCAGAGCCGATGGCAGAATACGTTCTAGTAGCCACACAGAACTACCTTAGGCTGTACACAGTAGCTCACGCAGTGGCAGCAGACAGGACCACGTGCAAGCGGGTTGACCTACCTGGCGTGCTGCAGTTTGCCAGCAGCTTTGCAGCACACGGCGCACCAGCTTTGGTGTGTCTGCTGCAACTAGACGGTGAAGTCCATTTACAAGTGTACACACTACCGTGTTTGGAGTTGGTGCGTGATATGCCGTTATCCTCGCTACTAGGTTGGAACTGGTCCTGGGACCCTAGACACACTTCAACATCTAGAAGTTTATCTGGCAGCCTGGATGCCAGCCGCAGCAGCAGCTTGAACACCACACTGCAACAATTCATCCATCAGCCACACGGCAGCGGGCCCGCAGCAGCACATGGTGCAGCAGCAGGTGCACAGCTGGATGCTGTTTGCAACAGCCGCTTGGCAGCTGTATGTGCTGCTACTAGGCACGGACATTTGGCCCTGCTAGGGCCGGGTAGCGAGTTGATCAGGTTGGCATTGGCAGCGGGTGCTGCTGGTGTGCCAGAGCCACCTGAGTCTGTGTATGATTGGGACCTTGCTACTGCTGCACACGCTGCTGTGGCAGCGATGGAGCGGCAGCAGCAGCAGGCATGGGCAGCAGCGATGATGGCAGCAGCGGCCGGGGGTAACCGGAGAGGGGATACAGCTCCTGGCCCCTCATCCACCAATAATGCTAGCAGCAGTAGTCAGAGTAGGCAAGGAGCACAAGATGCTGCTGCTGCTGCTGCTGCTGCTGACTCAGCAGCAGAGGCTGGCAGCAGTGCAGGAGGCAAGATGGATTTCAAGGGCTTCATGAATAAGATTGGTGATGGTTTACAGCAGGCTGGTAAAGGTGTCGCTGGGGGATTCGTCAAGGCATTTGATGAGACAAAGACTGGCCTGCAGAAGGTGGCTCAGGTACGTCTGGTTCTGTGAGTGGCAGATATATGGCAGTGATGGTTCTTGGCAGCCGCAGACAATTGTAGGTCACAGAAGATTGACACAATGAGCTGGATTACCGGTTGTGCGCTGAAAGCGTTTGATTCTGTCAGTTGCCAGGCCTGTTTGTGCATTTATACCATGCTGGTTTCTTGTCACTCCTGTTTGTTACTTTCCCAACAAGCACAGCACGAATGAGCTGGAGCGCTGTTTATGCAAACCAAGAAGGCCTGACAGAGTATGTCCTCAAGTCTTAGCATCCCTCCGCTTTTGCCTGGGCTGCATGTGTCACCAATAATTTTGTCTCATCTGCACATCCATAGGTCACACAAGGCACTAATGACAATCATGACACTTGGTTGATGTCCTGATTTCTGATACTTGCTTCCTTCATACTGCGAAGCACAGCGCTCACCTCATTGCAGTTGGAGCCAGTAACACCTGATGAACATGAATTGATGAACGAGCTCCGCGTAGCGCTTTCAACAAAGCGCTAGTTTAAGTTGAGGGAGGGTGATGCGTATGTCAAGGCGACTCTTGTATGGACCTAATATTATACACATATTTGTGCACCCAACGCTACATATATATGTGTACCGTCAGACCTGATGAACCACCACCCTGGCTCAATTGTGCATGCAGGTGCTTGAGGATGAGATGCTGCTCACTAACAAGCCCATCAGGCCAGTCATGCCAGAATATCCTTACCCAACAGTAGGAGCCATCTTTGCTGGAGCAGCCCCAGGTGACAGCAGCAGCAGAAAGAAGCTCCATAAAGTCCCATCTGTGCGGTCTAGGTCACCAAAGACCAGTGCAGTAGGACATGAAACTCCACCATTGCCAGCAGCAGCACCAGTAGTAGCAACAGCGGGGATGCACAGTAGGGAGGGCAGTTCACCCACTCGGCCGAAATCAGTCACGCCACCTGCGGCGGCAGCAGCAGGAGGAGGGGTATTTGAGATGCCAGCGTCCCCTACTGGAGCAGCAGCAGCAACAGCAGGGAGATCTAGCATAGGCAACAGATCAGCAGCAGCAGCAGCAGGAGTGTTCAACAGGCCGGCATCACCACCCACAGCAGCAGCAGCAGCAGCCCTTGGACACGCTCGAAGCCCTGTTCTAGCACCAGCAACAGCAGAACACTCTGCCAGGGCAGAGCTCTTCGCTGCTGGCAGCAGCAGCAGCAAGCAGCAGCAGCCGGGTAGAGGCAGCCCTATCAGCGGGAATAAGTTTGTTGAGCCGTCAGGTGGCAGGCTTTCAGGTAGCGCTGCTACATCCCACGTGATAAGTGCTAGTGGGCCTGGGGCTGCTAGTACCAGGATCAGGTCGGCTGATGAGATTCGGCAGGCATACGGGAGAGCACCACTACAGAAGTCGAATGAGGTGAGTGAGCCAGGACATCTTTGATGTTGAAAACATCACATACACTTAGGCTTTTGTTTACGCGTCTGAAATGGGGCGCGGGTCTGCTGGCCATAGAGCTATGGCTGGTGGGTGGCTTACATAGTTATACACTTGTCAGGGCATAGGGCATCAAAACATAGAGCAGGAGGAACTTGTTGGTATGTAGCAGTGCGCGAATGCTAGTACCAGGATTAGATCAGCTGATAAGCACAGGCATGCATATGGCAGGGCGCCTGGACAGCAGTCCAATCAGCTAGCAATTTACTTGCCTGCATATGTCCTGCTGCTGTACAGACTCGTGCCGTTATGGAAGAAACTCGAGCCGCTTTGGTTGCCCGTGATGAACGGCTGGCGCAGCTCTCAGACAAAACGAATGATCTAGCTGACAGCGCAGCCGGCTTTGCTGATTTGGCCAAGCAGCTGGCGGACAAAGAGCGTGGCAAAACAAAGTGGCTTGGCTGAGAAGTGGTCAGTGGAGGTGCATATCCTCAGACCACAGTGAATTTTAGCTCATGCAACATGGTATGCCAAGCAAACTGCTGTAAATTACATGCAAGGGGCCGCCACCCGATGTATGCTTCTGCTCCTGCTTCTAGAGTGCTGTGAACCCTCCGAACGCTGGATCTTGCACCGAACATACCTGAATCGAAGCAGAACACTGTGGTCAGTATCCCGGGGGCCGCAGGGGTGGCGGCCCCGCCCACTGACCGGCTTTGTCGCCATATATAGACCAAAGTGGCTACGTAGCCAATTGTATACATGAGTAGGTTGTGGCTGGTGGTGGTGTGTGAAGGCAGTAGTTCTGGCAATAGCGGGGAATGCTCCTGCGCCAAATGGCTGCGCAGGTGCTGTGCTACGGTGGTGTGTTACTGGTGTGATGAATAAAGCTGGCATAATGTTGTAAAAGCGACTCAGCCAATGCAACTGTTGTGATATGGTTGGGGGCCGAAGACTACACCATCCAGCAAGCCTGCTGGGGCACGTGAAATGCATTATGGTATCAATGACACAGCGTGAGACAGCTGTCGGAGACGTCCTGTTCTGTTTTTTGCTTGCCATGTACTCTCCTGACAGCAACTTGGACGGTCCATCAACCTTGGAGGTACTTGCTGGCACTTGCTCACTCAAGAACTCCAAGGCAGCTGTAGAGTAGGCGCATGCACATCTGGATTAGTCGTGTGAAGGGTTTTGTGGCCGCTGCTGGTGTACCAGTGTACGTACTGAGATGCCCGAGTCATGTAGGGTATTCCTGGGAGATGAGGGGGCAGTCGGTCCAATGGCGGTTGTACCGGACAACTGCGGCAGTTGCCTGCGCCGTAAGTCCCCGCCCCCCGATCTCGTTCTTTGTCACGTCTGCGTATTGAGGTAGCTCATATGCCTATGCATGAGGGACCCTAGTCGATGCAGGGAGGTGCCAGGGGTGTGTAATGTATCGACCTTGGATGTTGAAACCTTTCAGATCACCAGCCTCAGCTTCCTTCTGCCGGGCAATACTAGGTTGTATAACCTCTGCAAGCACTTTGGTTGTCAAAACGATTGTGATTCGATACCCGATGCACATGGCGATGGCAATCACAGCACAACCAGGTAAGGAGGCTTCACGCCTTTCAGAGGGCTCAATTGCTGTGTTAGTAGTTTGAGATGCCCGGTATGACTGCATCGAAGCTGCAATATTATCACAGAAAGTGTGAGCTGCGCTTACGAACGCTCCATTTTTCCATCATCGACAGGTTTGATACGCGAAGCTAGTTGCCTGTTGCTCTCAGTATGGTCTACTATGCATGCGCAGGAAACTGTGAGCCGTTTGAATGCATTCTCGTGGCCGTCCGCCGTTTAACAAGAGACCGTAACTGTCGTACACAAAGCAGACAGCATTAGCAGCCTGCAGCTGGTTTTCTAGTGGCGCCCAGGCATTAGACAGTTGTATTAGCGGCCGAAAGAAACAACTGTAGCCTTTGCAGCACATCCAAGGCAGTCCCAACAGCAGCACACGGCTGCCATACTGCAGTGGCAGCAACAGCAGAAACCTGGCGTGGATCAACCTTTGTTCTGTACGAATGCCCTCTCACTCTCTTAAGGTGCCGCTTTGCCGAACTGGCCCGCAGCTGCCAGCAATGGGTTCTCAAGATGTATCTAACAGCAGCCAGTCCAGCAGTAGCACATTAGCTGCAGGAAGCCCCCTACATGAGACTCTCAAAGCTTGCCCTATCGATTAATGCGACGTATTCCAGCTTTCAGAAGAGCTTCTAACCACCGAAGAAACGCAGCGGTCGCAAACGACCATAGATGCATACCATAGACACATGCCAGTGAACCTAACTGTTGCTGAGATGCAACGACTAGAGCAAGTGGTCGTAGATGTATTGCAGCAAAGCAAAGCAGCAGTTGGCGCACGAACAGCAAGCAGTTTTGGATCAATTGAATCATAGCAACAGTGCCATGCTCAAACGGCTTGATCAGGCAAGTGCTGGTGCACGCAGCACTAGCAGCAGCAGCTGCAGGAACAGCAGCAACAGCAGCAGCAGCAGCAGCAGCAGCAGCAGCAGTAGCAGCAGCAGGGATACTGGTGGGGGCAATAGTGGCAGCAAGAAGTTCGAATTAATAAGAAGCAGCAGTAGTTACAGCAGCAGTAATGATGATATAGATGCAGGACAGGATGTCCAAGGTGCTTGCAGGACTGAACATCGATGTACCGAGCAGCAGCAGCATCAACAGCAGCAGAGGGAGGGCATGCGAGAGTTCAGCGATGATACCGGCAGCCATGGATCAGACACTAGCCTGAATGGCGGCCAACGGCAGCACCAGCAGCAGCAGCAGCTGCAATGTCAGCGGCAGGGGCCGCTTGACATCAGCGACAGCCAGACAGTTGCACCACCTGCTGCTGCTGCTGCTGTCAAGACTGTAGCAGATACTAGTGTGCAGCAGCAGCAGCAGGCACCAGGCAGCAGCCTTGAGCAGCCAGAAGGTCAGTTACAGCAGCAGTTCAAGGCTGAGGGACACTTGCAGCTTGCTGAAAGCCATGTTCAGCAGCAGCAGCATCAAACACTTCAGCAGCAGCAACCGACCCAGCAACAGCAGCAACAGCAGCAGCAGGGACTGCTACAAGACAAGCAGCAGTCTGTGCCAGGCATGCACCAGCCGGCACAGCAGCAGCAGCAGCAGAAACATAATCAGTTTCAGGAGGGAGTGTTGTTGCAGGACTCACCACTGTCATTGCAGCAGCAGCAGCAACAGCAACAGCAGCAGGAGAAGAGTCCACCAGGGTCAGGTCCGGCAAATCCTGGCCCTCAGTCACAGCAGCAACAGCAGCAGCCACAATCTGTCAGCACGGCTGATGCACAGCCACAGCAAGATGACCATGTATTGGCTTCAGCAGGTACTGAGCAGCAGCAGCAGCACTCACAACAGGAGCAGCAGCAGCACTCACAGCAGCAGCAGCAGCAACCACAACATCAGCAGCAGCAGGGAGATGTACAGCCACCTGATCCTGCAAGCACCAGTGATCAGCAGCAGCAGCAGCAGCAGCAGCAGCAGCAGCAGCAGCAGCAGGCCACGAGTCAGGAGGGTGGCAGTCACAGCGGCTCCAAACCATCTGATCTGGAACGTGTCGACCAGCAGCAGCAGCAGATTCTCATTGTGAAAGTAATTGACGATGTAACTGGCGAGAAGGACAAATATCACGTTGAAAAGGCTACCCATATGTGGCGAATCATGGAAGCGTTTTGTGCGGAGCACCAAGTGAAGCCGGGCTCACGGACATTCATGTTTAATGGCTTGGCGATCGATCCAGGTGCGGCTTAGTCTGCAATCACAAAGAATGCTGAAGTGCTTCCAAGATTTTGTAAGCTTGGTGTGTATATGGCTTGGTTGAAGTGTGACGTTTTCTATATGTGGAGTATTTTGTATATTGGATCAGATATTTACTGGCAGGAAGCAAGGAGACACCAGGAGTGCCTAGAACCATCATGTAGTCAGTTGCTCTTGTTATTTGTTACTTGCACATTGTTACAACTGCTTGTCACATTTGTTGCAGATGCAACAGTAGGAGATGTCGGGTTGTCAAAAGGTGACACTGTGCTTGCGGTGCTGTCAGATTCAGCAGCAGCTGCTGCTGGCAGCAGCAGTGCACCTCCAGCAGCAGCAGCAGCTGCCAGCAGCAATCAGTCATCTGGTCTTGCAGGCACCAATGATCAGCAGCAGCAGCAGCGTCGTGTCAAGAGTCAGGGTGGCGGTCACAGCGATTCTAAACCATCTGATCTGGAATGCGTTGCCCAGCAGCAGCAGCTCCCCCCTGGATCTTTCACTTTCACTGTAATGGATACTGAAACTGGCGATGAGTCACGTTTTACTGTCAAGGAGGAAACCCTTATGCGGCGAATGATGGATGCGTTCTGTGAGAGGCATGAGGTACAGCCGGGTGCACGATTGTTCATGTTTGATGACTTGGCAATTGATCCAGGTGCGACTAGGTGAATATTCCAGCGATTGGTGAAGTGCCTCATTGCTTTTGTGCATTTTTGGTGCATTCGATACGAATCCGATACATGGCCTTCGTCGACGTGTGGCATTTGTTATAAGTAAAAGTTTTGTTCTATTCCAGACACATATGATTTGTAAGATTTGAAAACGCAATTAGCAGGCCAGGAATGTCCAAGATACATGTAATCATTTTGCGGTTGTTATTTCTGTTATAACGTTATTACACCTTGTCATAACTACTTGTTACAAATACTTTTTACATTTGTTGCAGATGAAACAGCAGGAGATGTCGGGCTGTCAGAA
>NSMO01000336.1:0-25305 GCA_002588565.1 Coelastrella sp. UTEX B 3026
AGAGCAAGCGAATGTACACACCCCGGCTTTACGTGAGCGGGTGTGGCGTAGCAGTGTCGGAAGAGAAGCACATTATCCCCGTACTGGCTGCGTTCGTAACTTTGTATCATGGTTCTTCGCTGGCCAAGCAGAACTAGGCCGCAGAACTAGGCCGCGGGGGCAACAGAATCTGAACGGGCGTAAGTACAAAGCCTCCACAGTGGAGCAGCTCTGAGAGCCCATTGGATGGGACGTGTTGTCAGACGACTTGCCCTGGCTGGCTCCAATCTGCAAGCTGACAGTGCACTTGACTCTTGGAACCGCACCGCCTCTTCAAAGACACCAGTGCTGTGGTTGGTGGCTCAACTGCATCAACCACCCTTGCAGTTCTTGTGTTGATTTGGGTCGACAACCAGCGGTTGCTGTATAGAGATGGATAAGTCCCAGGCCAAGTCCTTCTTGCACAGCCTGCATCAGCATGGGTTTGCTGTGTTGCCTCAGCTGACAGATGCAGCAGTACTCGATGCTATGCGCAGCGAGTGCGCAGCTCTGCTAGAGCAGGCAGAATGCGCGCAGTTCAGGCACGAGAACGATCCGATAGCGACATCAGTAGCAGAGCAAATGTAAGGTTCAGTCCAACGTGTCAACGTGTCAACTTAGCATCGCTTGTGACTAGTAATTACTAGCTTTATAAAGCTAGCCCTGCTTATAGCACCCTGCAGAATGGCATAACTGCTGTTGCAACCCCACACCAAACACTGCATCTAAATGCAGTCACTGCAAGACTTCCAAAGGCGAAGCAACACATCCATGCACTGTCAGTATTGCCAAGAGCAGCTCCAAAGCTACATCGCAGTCCTACAGTGACCTGGCGTGTGAAAACAGTTATGGTCTCAACTGTGTCTGTCCACGCAGGGGCTGCATATTCCAGATCTTACCAGAGATAGCCCAAGCCCAACCAAACCACCGAGCTAGAACAGACCCTAAAACCTACTGGACCCTTAGAACCACATGGCCTTACACCCCAGCTGTGGCAGCTTTCCTGCAGTCTCAGCCGCTACTGCAGCTGCTGCAGGAGACCTTCAGCGGCGAGTCAGTACTGCTCTACAATGAGCAGTACATAATCAAGCCACCTTGCAGCAGTAGAAGCTCCTTTGCATGGCACTATGACTCCAAGTGGTGCAGTAGAGAGCAGGGGGTGGGGTACAGCCCATATCTGTCGCTGTGGGTAGCTTTAGATGATATGACTGTCGAGAATGGTTGCTTGGTGGTCTTGCCAGCAGCAAGGCAGGCTGGCAGTGGCAGTAGCCAAACAGCAAGGGAGGCTGACAGTGACAGCAGTCAAACAACAAACAGCCAATTGGAGGCACAGCACACAGGCAAACTCTCCTACAGCACTGCAGGAATGGCAGATCAGCAGCAGCGTTCCTGCAGCTGCAGCTTGAAAGCCGCCATGCAGCAGCCAGTGCAGTATGTATCAGCTGTCAATGCTGAAAAGTTACAGGCGGCTATGCAGATGCAGCAAGCCAAATGTGGTTGCCGTGACACACCTATTACAGCGGCAGCTTCGCAGCTGGGTTCCCTGCCTGAAAGCAGCGGCAGTGGTGACTCTCTTGTCAGGGGAGAAGAGTTTGCAGGGCCTCTGGGATTACTCATGCCTGCTGGCACAGCGGTAAGGCCTCACAACTGTGACAGTGTGTTGTTGTGCGTCTCACGACCTTCCTGCATGGCACTGCAGTTTTGCCAGCGCATCTATCTTGTTGCATTGGCTCAGTCACATTGTGGGTCAGCGGTCTGCAGCGGGACCAGCTGTGATCCATTCGCTGTGGACCTCATAAGTGTGGGCTCAAATGGCAACTGCTGAACAGTACTAGCCTGCTAACTCCATTCAGCAGGTTGACTGCTGTCGACCGCCCTACCACCGCTCAGCCCAGCTCAGGAGCCTCGTTGAGAGGCAGGCAGGTTTCGAGCACGATGCTTGTAGATGCTGGATACTGCATGCTGTGCAAAGTATATGTTACCCAGAACCTCATCTATTATTGCAGGTGTTGTTTTGGGACAACCTTTGGCACTGCAGTGGCCCTAACAGCAGTAGATATACCCGCTCAGCATACATGGCTCAGTTCAGCAGCAAGCCACTGGTTTACGTAGACACAGGGCATCCTGTGGGGCTGGCAATCTGTCTTTCAAGCCCCTGACATTCCCACCATGCAGTAGAGAGCCAGACAGGGGGCACAGTTGATGATAAAGTGCAGGTGGGCCTACATACATGGCTCATTTCAGCAGCAAGCTGTTGATTTGCATGTCACAGGGCATCCAGTAGTGCTGACAACTCGTCTTTTAGTCAGACATCTGAAGCTCCCACTGACGCAGCAGAGAGCCGAATGGAAGCCCAGTGGTTACTGCGTACGCGCTACGCACCTACCAAGTTTGGCCTGTCTTTCAGCAAACCGGGGTGAGTTGGCAAATTGCCCAATGCTCCTGGGCAGCAGCTCGTGTCTTCAGGGCCATGCGGCGGCATCAAGGTGCTCAGGGTGACGAGTACTGTTGCATCCTGCTTTGCTGTGCACCTGTCCTTTATTAGTGCCAACAGAGTTTTGAGGCATCAGTGCGAGGCGTGAATTTGTGCTGCAGCAGCTGTAGATTATACCAGACTGCCCACTATTGTACGTCCGTATCTTAACTGCCATTACTGATGCATACTCATGCTGTGTTTGCAACCCCGATACCCAGCATCTGCAGAGACAGTCTGACCAGCTGAGTCATCACATATCACACTGCTGGGGGAAGCACACATATTGCCAACTGACAAAAGCTTCTCACAATGTTGTGACAGGTGGTGCCCGACACGCCTTATCACGTTCCATTGCTGTGTGATGCTGTGTGCAGGCCATGAACAGGCAGCCAGGCTTGTATCACTAGCCGGATCTCAGAGGGGACTTCGATGAGTGTCCAAGCACCCACCCCGCCGGGCCGCCATCAGCCCAGCAAAAATGTCGTGTGGCAGCTGGGTTCAAGCAGGCGCGCCTGCAGTAGCAGACCTGATAGCAGCCATCAGGACACAGAACAGCACGAACGCCCATTTGGAGCCGTTTATGTGCGCTTGGTTTGCGAGTGCATTCCCGCGAGCGCCGCGACCCCCCTGCGCCGACGCTGAATTGCGCGGCGCCGGCCGCGCGTCGATGCTGTAATGCACGATGTGTCACTCATACGTATGTCGACTAATTCTCTCTAGGTTGCCCGGCTATGAAGCTGCAAAAGGGCGCAAGTAGCATAGGGGAGACTTATTTGGCACGCATGCACCGTGATTCTGCGGGCGTTCACACACGTCGACGACGTCAATCGGCACCAGGTGAGATCGACGATCCACAGTTCTAGCATCCTGGCCTGACAGCCGATATCACTTTTCCGCATAATGCATGATGCATTAAGTTTAACTGGTTCCTACTTTTTGTGCGAGTATGGGCCTGCATTGCAGCGATTGATCCGGTGTATCACTTACCTATTAGAGCGCGTACATGTCGTGATGCTTCGATCACAAACCCGGGCTGTTCGACATGTCAGACGGTCTTGAGACGTGCTTTGCATGACATTGCGATAACACTGGGCGTACTTGCTGTTTGCCTGCGTCAAGTGCGTTGATCGCTGACTGACCCCCTGTCACTGCTGCTGCTGCTGTGTCATCACTGTGCATAATTAAACCACCCACTCTGTAGTGCAAGATAAGGTACCAGGCCTGAAAAGACGAACAGTGTCATCACAACAGCACCCTGCCAAAACCAAGTGGCATGATGCACAACACAAGGCTGCTGTTGGCAGCAGTGCTGTGTTTGCTGGTTCTTCTGACGCTGACTCATGCCGTGCCACACCCTGGTAAGGACAGCACGTCATAGACTGCATCTCAGACTGCGGAGCCATGAGTTCATGAGCTGAAAGTCATGGCGCCATGCAATGTTGCTGTGGATTCCAAGATGCAGTTGTTGCACAGCATGTTTGACAGCCCGCATCTTGTCATTGTCAAGCCCTGTGTTCAAGTTTCAATTGCCACTCAGACGATATATGTTGGCCAAGCCCCCCCCCCTCTTCTCATCTTGCACACACCGGGGGGCTGGGTCCCATGTAAATCGGTTCAACTGAAGTGTTTTGACTGCCAATGAGCACCATCAACTCTGGTGCTTCTGCAGGCGGCAATGCATCGCCCGGTTCACACAGGAAGCTTCTCACAGACATGAACCACCATGATGGGGACAACCATGACAAATGGGAGAATAACATGTGGCATGACAAAGATGATGACAACGGCCACTGGAATGACATCTGGCATGGCCACAAAGGCTGGGATCACAACGGTTGGGACCGTGGATGGTTCAACAACTGGAATAACAACTGGAATGACAAGTGGTTCAATGGATGGAACAACAAGTGGTCTGACGGCTGGAATAACAAGTGGTTTAACAACTGGAACGATGGTCGGGACAACGGCTGGAATAACAAGTGGGATCATGGTGGCATGAAGGACCACTGGCCCTGAGCCAGCTTGACAGCAGTGCTCAACTGGTTAGCCAAGTACCAAGCGTGGAAGTTCCACGCCTGGTACTTGGCCAACCAGTTGAGCTGGCGTAGCTGCATTCACGAGGCTTGCACCCCCTTTTTTTGGTCATAAAGTCATGAGTCCATTGGTCATTTCCAAAGAGTTGGCAATGTGTTATTGTACGTGTGTTCATGTGTGTCATTTGGTAAGCCCAGTTTCTCTACTGTCACAGGCAATGGGCCACATTGTGGCAGCAGCCTGAGCTGCTACGTGTCGAAAGCGTTGTTTATGCCTGTTGTTTCAAAGCAATTTTGGACAGTTGCATTTGTTCTGCTGCTTTGCCAGAGTCACACCTGAGGAGATCCTACTGTGGTGGCCCACAAGCGGCTTGTTGCTGCGGTGCTTAGGTTGCATTGTCCTGATATCAGATCGATATGTTGTCAATGTCTTTGATGTCGGGTTGTGCCTGTCCAGTATGGTATTCACACTGCGTTGTGTCATTCTACATGTGTCCTGCATGGCATACGGTGTTTCTGCCATGTACTGCCTACCATTTACTGCTGCCTTCCTTGCTCAGTTGTGGCTCTTGTGGGAGTACTGCTTTGTGTGTCACACCTTTGACAGATATGAGTGATTTCATGGCGAATTGGCTCCATTTGTCACTCATGTACCACTGTGTCACTTATGTCTCTCTTGTGTCACTTATGTCACGCATCTGTTGTCAGCAGTACATGATGTTCATGATGTGCATAGTTGCAATGCTCATGTAACGCAAGCCAATGTAGTTGAGCAATCATACTGACAACAAGTACCCACTGCTGATGTGTTAGCTGTTTTATCAGGTGACTTACCAGGCTAGTTCAACCGTAGTACTGGACAGCTAGCTGGTGGGCTAAATAGAGCCTTGAAGACATCTGCTTTGTCTGCCCTGCTAGCAGGGTAGCAGGGCAGCGCTGCCATGTGGTCTCCTCTGCCACCCATTTATGGCCAGTCGACTTTGTGCAAGCGAACGATTTCGAGACTAGAAAATTCCACTTAGATACACGCAATCAGTCTAGTCTCTTGTGAACTCCTTTTTCCCCGGTATCTTTGCTCTCTACTGACTGCCAGTCCATACTCCCCACTCATCGACCAAATCAATCCTGCCAGTACATCAGTCGCGTTCCATTTGCGTTCCCGCAACCCTCTGGGACTTCTCGCTGGAAAGGGTAATTCTTCTTCTTTTTCTTCTTCTTCTTCTGGGACTTCTCGGTCTTCCTGCATGAGCAGTCCCTCAGTCACACCTAGCAGCCCAGAAGAGGAGCCCGTAGGTCAGACATGCTCGCGAGCGATCGCCCAAGAACACCAACTGCCATCTGCTAGACCAACGGTCAATGCTGTCCATTGGGATATGCTCACTAACAACGAAATCCCATTTTCAGCAGTAGAACACCCCTTTAGCAGGTCACCAACAACATCAAGCGTACACAAGCGATGCCTCCATATGGCTCACATTGTCGTACCCAACACAATGTACCTGTCCCAGTATGCATGCATAGACAGAACCTAGCAACCTAGCAATGTTCTTTTGCGTATCATGATCATCAAGTCTACCCAAAATCTAAGGATGATGTACTACTGTGATTGGATCCTTCAAGTTGATGCAAACTCTTTCTATGTTTGGCTGCGTGTAATCTGCATGGTATGTGGTTACGCAACCTAACAGCTAGGGCATCAAAACTGCGCAACTCCAAATCCCGGTGGGAGTGTAAGAGAGGTTCTTACGTCCTGCTGGGATGCCTAATATGAAGATTGTATCTTTCCAAACAAACAGTCCTTCGGTGTGAATGCATAATCTGCATGGCGTCCAGTCACCTAACCCAACAGCTAGAGAATCAATACTGCGCAACTCCACATCACTAGGGGATGCGAGAATCTTATACCAGGCAAACAGTCCTTATGTGTGAATGCTCTTAATCTGTGTGGTTTGCAGTTACTTGACCCAACAGTTACTAACTGTGGCACATCAAAACTGCACAACTCCGAATCACATGGGGGTGCAAGACATTGTAACACATTGTATCTTTATACCAGGCAAACAGTCCTTATGTGTGAACACTCTCTAATGCATGGTTCGCAGTTGCTTGACCTAACATGTTACTCTACAGTTAGGGCACCGAAACTGCACAACTCCAAATCGCAGGGGGATGTAAGGATCCTTACACCAGGCAAACAGTCCTTATCTGTAAATGCTCTCAACATGCATGGTATGAGTTATTGAACCTAACAGTGGCATCAAAACTGCGCAACTCCAAATCCCAGGGGGGGGGGTATGTGTTTATACCAGGCAAACTGTCCTCGAGTGTGAATGCGATCAATCTGCATGGCATGCAGTTACTGAACCTAACAGCTACGGCATTAAAACTGCGCAACTCCAAATCCTAGAGGGAT
This sequence comes from Coelastrella sp. UTEX B 3026, assembly GCA_002588565.1. NCBI lineage: Eukaryota > Viridiplantae > Chlorophyta > Chlorophyceae > Sphaeropleales > Scenedesmaceae > Coelastrella > Coelastrella sp. UTEX B 3026. The sequence continues at coordinate 6,941 of NSMO01000336.1, forward strand.
GTAAGAGTCTTCATATCAAGCAAACAGTCCTTATGTGTGAGTGTGATCAATACGCATGGTATGCAGTTACTGAACCTGACAGCTACGGCAGCAAAGCTTTGCAACTCTGAATCCCAGGGGGGTGTAAGAATCTCCATACCAGGCGGAGCTCATTCATACATTCATACCAGGCAAACAGTCCTAATGTGTGAATGTGATCAATCTGCATGGTATGCAGGAACTTAACCCAACAGCTACGGCAGCAAACTTGCGCAACTCCAGATCACAGGGGATGTAAAAATCTTCATACCAGGCAAACAGTCCTTGTGTGTGAATGCTCTCAATCTGCATGCTATGCAGTTACTCGGTTTTGTTGAACCCAACAGCTAGGGCATTAAAACTTCGTAACTCCAAATCCCAGGCGGGTGTAAGGATCTTGGTACCAGGCAAACAGTCCTTATGTGTGAATGCTCTGAATCTGCGTGGTTTGCAGTTACTTGACCTAACAGTTAGGGCATCAAAACTGCGCAACTCCGAATCACAGGGGGATGTGAAATCTTTATAGCAGGCAAACAATCCTGATGTTCAATTGCACTCAATATGCATGGTATGAGTTACTGAACCTAACAGTTCGGGTATCAAAACTGTGCAACTCCAAATCACAGGGGGATGTAAGAATTTTCATACCAGGCAAACAGTCCTTATGTGTGAATGTGATCAATCTGCATGGTATGCAGTTACTGAACCTAACAGCTACGGCACAGCAGCAAAACTGCGCAACTCCAGGGGGTTGTGAGAATCATCATACTAGGCAAACAGTCCTTTTGTGTGAATGCTTTTAACCTGCATGGATGCACTTACTTATGGCATTAAAACTGCGCAATCAGTAAGAGTGAGTATCAGTGATGGGATGTGTTGAAAATGGGCATCCAGACTATGCAATTCCAAACACCATCTCATGCATGATAGGATATAATCATGGATATATTCATTGTTATATGTGTAAATGGATGTAATAAGTACATGTAATCATTACATACAGTGCATGGCATGCACTTATTTGGTGCATCCAAACTACAGAACACTGCTTCTCTATGGTCTTTGAGCTTGCTGGTTGTCAACACCATCATCATGATCATCATCGCCGTCACCATCACCATCACCATCAGAATCCTGGAGGTGGCTTGCACGCTTTGTGCTCTGGAAATGCCAAACTCTTTACGCACTGGAACTGAGGGCCGCCATCCTTTGCCGCACAGTGACTATCTTCCTCACAGAAGCACTTGCCAGCCGGATCACAGCCATCAAAGTAGACCTGTGACCTGAAATCTTGACCGTTATTGGCTTGTAGCATCTTGGAGAATAAGGGTGCTTCAAAGATCTTTTTGGGGTCTGCCATGCTCTGGAGCTGTGCAAACTGCTGAAGCTGCGGACTGAGGCGCGCTTTCAGCAGGCACTTGGGGTTGGTAAAGGCCCTATGCACATGTGTCAACAAGGCAAGGTTACATATGTTGGGCAGGATTCATAAGATGCTGGCAACTTTGAGGGCCTTCAGGCATGCACTCGGAATCTGGTCCCCTTGAAGGTAGCAGCAAGTTCACAATCGAAGCATCACAGGATACCAGAAATGTTGGGGATTTTTCCATCTAATGTTATGGGGATTCTTCCATCTAACATTATAATGTGGAGTATGCACACAAGGTAAACACCGTGCAACCTCTACCAGCTGCAGCAGTTGATAACAACGATGGTCGCTGTGCCGGATAAGCATAGATAAGCATAGAACAGCGCAGCCATTGACAGCTTTGCCTCCTTTGTTAACATGGCATGCATGGATACATGCTTGCAAGTTACAAGACGGTAAACCGTGATATTACTAGAGGGGTGAAATCCGGTGCAGTGTCTTGGGTACTGCTGATAGCTACATGCAGTGAACCGAAAACTGGAGGGTCTAATTAGGTGATGCATTTTGCAACCCCCGGTGGCGTAGATGCATGCCTTTGGTGCCGTACTTAGAAGGTCACTTATGCCAAGCAGGACTTGCAGCCTGTTGCAGTGTGCCACACCAGAGGGCACAAGGGTTCACTGCATGTAGCTATTAGCAGTACCCAAGCCGCTGCACCTATGGTCCAAACATCATAGCGTAGGCATGGCAACTTGCTGAGCGTGTGCCTTTCTCACCTGTCTCTGCACTTGCCCCAATGCGGACGACCCTTGTAACTGCACAGTAGGTAAAGACAGCCAGCATCAAAGATATGTTATTATCGCTTGGCATTGCATGACAGATCATTCAGTCAGAGCGCCAGCTGATGCGTATGCTTTGCTGATTGGTGCACTGCATGGCTATAGTAGTTTGAAAACACATTGCCTGACGCTGCCTGCGTGATGCTTCGTTGCCCAGTGGGCAACCGTGACAGTTTTATGCATGAACTGTTGGGCATGAAGACCGAGGGATCAGGTTGGTATATTGTTATTTCTGCATCACAAGCAGATAGCTGGCAGCCACCTGCAGGCTACAAGGTTGATGCATGATCCACTCTTTACTCTCCGTGCAGCAATTACGACTGAAACATGCTGAGAATGGAATGCTGAGAGAGGTCCATACACTCTATACTTTTTCCTAGAAAACTGCCGTAGTAGCAGCCCCAGTATTTGTTGGTGATTATCAACTTACCGGCATTGGAATCGCTGTTCCATGATGTCCGTGATCCATGCATTCCTATTAGGAAAGGGTTTGTCCTCGGTCAACAATGGCTGGAAGTGCTCCATTCCAATCCACATGACAGGTCCTGCTCCGTTCATGCCTAGCAACGTATCACTCTGTTTGCTCCAGCGGAGAAGTACCCCCGCGCCAAATGGCATGATAGGCACCACACCCGGGAAGCCTTCCACAGATGCTGCTAAGTCTTTATCTACCAACCGACGTAGGTCTGCAAGCCAAAAGGCAAGAATAGCCATGGGGTGATTAGCCATGGGGTGTACATGTAATATGCCTATGCATACATAAACTGTTGAGTCCCATGCAAGCCAATGACTCTGTACAAGATAAGAACCTGCCTGATGCTGTGACGGGCCGAACTCCGCAGACAAAGTCCCGTTGCGTGGTGCCTGTTCAGCACCTCTGCTCTTGAGTTGGGCATAGTGCCAACGCACCCCATGGATTCTTGGGTGTCACAGCAGGCCGTGGTCATGCACAGTAACCACTGGGCCAAGCTTCACAGGCAGTAATGGCTGATACAGCCTGGACAAGATTGTCCTGCCAAAAATACAGCTCGACTCAGACTTTTTGAGCATCATGGCATGTGGTGAATCTTCGGACATTGAAGGCCATGCAATAGTGCCGGCGCAACTCAAATCCTCAGATCACCTGCTATAATGTCCTTCAAAACCTTTGGGTCATCCGGCACAGCATATTCTGCAGTGCACATGCAGATTGAGCAGGATCTAGGTCAATGACTCAGCAATGCATCACAGTGATGCAGCGCAATGACAGGGAAAGCCTCGTGGCAGTGGCAAAACCTCCCAGAAGCAGCTGTATATGTGGGCTGTATCTATGATAATCATGCTGAGCCAGTGTACCGAGGAGAAGCCTGTGCGCAAACACACATGATGCCCAAGCTTATGGGCTTGTGAAGTTCACTGATGATCAATTCTGCTGGCTTGATGTATGCATTGCAGAATGCTGCAGCAAGACTTGTTTGTTTACGGCTACCACGACTGTCACACCGGCAGTCATGCTGCTATGTCCTAACAAAGAAGGCCTTGATGTAACCATTGCTGCCAAAAACGCTATAGTACTGTACAATTTCTGCTAACCCAACTATAAAACGATGTGAATATTGCAGCTGACGTAACTAACAAAACATGTAAAAATCTTGAGATGATATAAAAGTTGCTGCTAACTTGACTATATATGCTTGGCAACATTACAACTTCAACTGTACCTGTGTCCAGGAATGTTAGATCAGGCACTCCTGCGCTAGGGCTTGGTGCATAGAAACATAGGTAGCCATTCTCCGATGGTGTGAAGGCGCACGGCGAACTCATGGACATATAGTTGGTACGCCCTGTCAGATTGCGAGCACTGACGTCTGGCACTGGCTCCAGGCGCATAGGGATACCACTAGACAACCAGGCAGCCCACACTGGCGTGACCGTGTACGGCAGCATGGAGCGCAGTTTGTTGTTCACAGTAACTGACGAGTCAAAGGGTGCTGTCAGGCCACCAGGTCCATTGTGAACTGTTAAGGCAGTAGCCAAATCTGAGTAGTTTTGACTGCTGATACCCGTGGTGAGGACGCAGAATGGTCCAGTCGGCTGGGTCTGATCAAAATTAGGCGGGTACGGGTCACCAGCGGGATTGACAGGGGTATCATAAGGCAGGGTGGTTGTGACTATTGCTGTCCAATTCTTGGTGTCAGGCCGCCAGAACACAAAGAGGCTGTCGTAAGCCTGCAGCAGTAAGGAAGGTAACAGCAGCAGCAGCAGCATGCAATGTTCGCCTGACAGCACTGGGTGGCGACCCTCCTGCCACACTGCCGCTGCGCTCATTCAAGATGACAGTGTGATGCTTTGCTGATCAGGGACAACCAGGCTTTGCTAGCTGCACCCAGCATCTGGGCACTGGGGGTATACTATGTGCTGCCACCTGGTGATGGGTAGGCTACTTGTGCAGCTGTCTTGCAGCTTGCTCGAGCCCTTCGTATGATAACCAAGGGAGCACTCGCACCAAGGTTCTCACATGTTGGCAAAGATTCTGTTCTTTAATGCTGAAGTAGATGGTGCATTACAAGATGACATCACAGCGAGGTTGATATGCAGGGCTTTGGGGTGGGTGATTGGGCGATGGTGCGTGCATCATTGACATGTGCATGAGCACACACCTGCCAGCTTTTGCATACAGGACCTGCCTGAGTAATGCAACAGTGTTGCAGGCTGTTGAGTTTTGCCAGGTAGGGCAGATACAGCATTGTGGACACTCACTGGATTTGCTTTCAGGGCCTGGATATCAGAAAATATAGTGTCGTCTGTTGTGTAAACCAGAGTCTCCACTCGCGTTTTGGTGTTGGGCACGGCCTGCAGGGGTAGATACACATGTATGCAACATTGTGGGCCGCCGTCTTGGATTTATGTGCACAAGAGCGGATCGTGAACATGGAACATGCTGCCCTTGCGCTTGTCGCAGCAACAGACTACTTTGGTGATTACAGCCATCAGTACGCATGTCCATGTTTAGCCAGGAAATGTGCCCAACCCTCAAGTGTGCCATCGTAGATGCTGCAAGGTCGTAAGCACCCAGCTACGCATTGCATCTTGACCTCAAGACAGTTTCAATGGCACCAATATCCTGCCGACCCTTGTAGCTGCTCTGACCTGTATTGTTAACTCTGTCACCACTCCCAGCAACCCGATGCCGCCAGCCAGACCAGTAAACATCACACCGGTCTCAGGGTCGCCCCGACAAGCCTGCCTGATGTTTGCTTTTCCGTCAACGTATTTTACGCATGTCACCATGTCTATCTGCGAGGGCAAAACAATGTATGCCAGGAATTGGCTGCATACATTCGATACCGGTGGGCCACTGTGGCAGGTGATGGCCAAGTCTGCGATAGCAGAACAGGTACCTGCTGCACATGCATGTGATGTTGACATTTGAGCAGCCTCAGAAAGTGACTGTTTGAGAAGCTACAGAAAGCGACTGTTTGAGCAGCTACAGAATGACGAGTGGGGCATTTGTTGGTGTCTGCTATACATCATGATGATCAACACGTACAACAAACATATATTTGATAGAATGGCTCAAGCATGCCCAGGTTAGAGCATGCAGGCCATGTCAATGTCAACCGTCTTGCATGATCTGACAATGGTGGGTGGTCTCCTCCAAGCAACAGATGGACAGTGTCACCAAGCGCAGGTGTGCCATCGCCCTCAGCTTTATACGACCTACTTAGGTGTAGTGTTTCTGAGCATGTTGCTTGAAGGCCTTCCAAGCAGCCTGGTATCACCACCATATCGTGTGATTGTGCCATGAATACAGTTTTTTTTACAAAGCTTGCTTGCACCATATGTCATCATAGGTTGTAAGCATCAATGCAAGCTGACCAGCTCCAGATTGCCAAGGAGAATGGCAACAAGAGTGATGGTGAATCAATGGTATACACGAGCTCTTACCAGGAGGCCCGGGAAGTTTGTGTACGCCCCATGAGAACCAGCCGCGAACACGCCTCCAACCGTCAGCGATGCATGATACGGGAAAGCCATTGTTGGGATACTGAGATTTAGCGATTCCAGAATACCAACAGCAAGGGTATACAGCTCCATGGATGCACCCACGGTGATTTGACCTGTTAGTGGGTTTGGCTGGCCTATTATGCCTGGAATGTCCAGGGCTATAATGACATCGACGTCTGATGCATCTACATTTGTAGATGGGCAAGCGAAGGTGGCAGAAGAGTGAGAGCCCCTGCAAGACACAGTTGCACATATGACAAGTTGAATGGGAGCTTAATGATGCCTATAAAGTCAGAGTCATCATGGTGACTTGCACTGTGGGCTGCTGACAGCAGCTGCTGTCAAATAACTGACGGCACAGGTGTGAGACATGTACACCACACCAAAGCGCTCACTAGCTAGGCTGTTGCGGGTTACACAGGCACATGCTGGTGCTGTACGAATTGTGCTGGTACACATGCACGCCGTACTGACTACAAGTCTGTCCTGCTGCAAGTGCATGACAGGCACCGAGCACACATCGCGAACTTTTACTGCTTTGCCGGCATTGCAGAATACACCTGGTTGGAAGTTACGCAAGATAGTGGCAAAAAGCAGCATCAACACAATGACAGCGTCAGCAGCACATCGAAGCAGCTATGAGCCAGTGTGACAGGGCCCGCTGGTTCGACTCGAGCCTTTCGGTTGCCTTTCTCTGAGCAGCAAACTATTCAGACCCCCGGCAGCACAGTCTACTGCCCCACTCACTTGGATGTGCTGAGTTCGCCCACAAGAGCAAAATGAGAAACAGCCCGGACAGTTTTGTTTGAGTCCTTGAGGCTGGCTATGATCTGTTGGACCTCCTCTGTTGACGTAGCGTTGTAGACTTCCGTGTGTCTACAGACCGCATACTGGTATGTCATCGACACATCTTGGACCCCCAAGCTGAGTGACTGGATGTCAGTTGAGGCTTGAAGCGTCCTCTGGCCTCCAAGCATCTTGTCTGCCACTGGTGATACCGCAGCATCAGCACCATCTGTTGGTACCTGGAAGCACAGAAAGTTCGCCAGCTGAGCGGACGGTTGCAGGAGCTTGCTTTGGTTGCAGGAGCTGCAAGAGCTGCAGGAGCAGCAGGAGTTGCAGGAGCTTGCTTTAATGCCTTACTCTTGGCATGAAAGTCTCTCAGAGACTGGTTAGATGCATAAGCCCTTCAAAAGGCAGAGACCTCCTGCATCATCATGCAGCAGAATTGCTGCCAGCAACAACTCACAGTTGTGTCACTAGCACCAAATCACGCGTGCGTCACCAGCAACGCCTGCAGTGTGATGCTACAGCTGTACAACAATTGGCAGTTGCCAAGTTGCTGCTTGTATTTGCAGATGGTGTCCACAGGCACTGTACATACGTGAGTATAACCCCAAGTGTGACATCAAGCATGGCATTGTTCATCATATGCAGATATGACGTGGTCGCTCTGTACAGTTTAGAGCACTCTATAGAGCATAGACTATACTGACTATAAGTTCTGGCCTCGAGTCCACCATTGGAGTTGAGAAGTGATTCAGACCCAGCCTCGGGATGCGCATGCCTTGGTGACATGGCACTGCTGCTAAAGTCTGCTCCAATGCTTGTGACGCAGTTCGCAGGCTCGGAAGGCAGGGCCTGCCAGGTTAGTGAGGGCAAGGACAGAACGTACCATGGTAAAACAATTCGAGACAGTGCTGGCCGCGTGGATCTACCTGAAGCAGAACGGACCGAAAGCCTGCCGAGGCGTAGTGCGACTGCGCCAGCACCAGTGCCAGGACTAGAAAACTCGCCAGCCGGTCAAGAGCTCTCATCCTGCTCCGTCAAGCGAGGCACACCTGCAGGCCACACAGCAGCAGAGGACGAAGGGTTGCGGTGAGGCGAGCTCCGAAGACGAACATGCTTCAAGGCAGGGTTGCGGTGAGGCAAGCGCCGCGCCACATGTTTATCGTTGATCATTGATCGTTGTCATGACCCGAAACAAGCGGCAGTGCGTGCAGAGGGCAGCACCCGTCTTACTCTGCCTGCCTTGCGGGGCTGTGAGAGCACGCAGAAATTGCACAAAGGGCTTACTGACGAGATCACACGCGATCAGTGTGTGGCGTGGCCTGCAGGGTGCATCCTGTGCACGTCACAGTAATGTGCTGGCAGCCTATGATCGCTCATGGCCTCGCTGCGATGCTGATATCCCCAGAACCGCAAATAGCATTCTCTGCGCGATCAGGACCATCTGCAGCCATTCGGACCCAATGCGCACCTTCGCTTCCAACGAACTTCCAACACCGTACTTGCAGGCCTGTGGCGTTAGCAGACGGGCAGACTGTTGGACGCAAAGTAGCCTATCAAAGACATCCGACTTCCACCATGCCAAAGCATATGTGTCCGCTTGTGCGGGTGCATGCGCAGAAGCAATCTTCACAGTCAGGTTTTATCACAACCGGCCGGACTTCTACCAGACGGTGCGGATTCAGATCCGAAAGCTTTCGGATCACCGGTATACTTAAGATTATCTGACGTGGGTTCTTATCTACGCAAAAGGGGTCAGGTTGCGACGTGCACTGAAGTTGGTTTACGGGACTCCAAGTTATGCCGCCGTCATCGTCGATACACTGGCTTTAGCTCAAGGACTTAACAGTATCTTGTGTTACAGGTGGCGTTGTATCGCCGGCTCGGCGACTTGGGCGCTATCTTTGGTTACCTGGGGTCACGTGGATCACGTTTGAAATTTCGGCCAATGGGCTGACCTGGCAGCTTTCGCGCGCCACACTGCTGTCAGCGTCCGGGAGTAGCGGCCGGGGGCATCTGTTGTGTACGCTTGATGTTGTTGGTGACCTGCTGAAGGAGAACGAAGAGCGCAGGGTGTTGTACTGCTGAAACGGGAGTTTGCTCTCAGTGAGCATATCCCAATGGACAACGTTGATCGTTGGTCTAGCATAGGTGACGCAGTGCGGACCCAACGGATGCCTCATCGAGTCAGTGGATGACTCAGCGTAGTGTGTAGGGCTGTGCGCTGGGGTGCGCCCGGTTACCTGCCGTCTGAAAACGCATGCTGCTGCGTAGCAGCACAACAAGGTGCATTGCTGGCGGAGCGCGAGAGAGCGCACACTAACAGATGGCAGTTGACTTTCCTGGGCGAGCATGTCTGAACGGTAGGCCTACCGGGACGGGCTGGTTTGAATTTGTCGGGGCTGCCAGGCACTGCATGACTCAGGGACTTCTGATGCAGGAAGGCTGAAGGGTCCCAGAGGGTTGCGGGAACGCAAATGGAACATGACTGATGTACGGGTTGAATCGTTACTTCAAAAGTACGTTTGTACGGCAAGTAATAAATACATCACTGCTTGGTGGTTTTGCCGTTTTTGGATCACAAAAACACACACCTCTAACAAATCCTCTGGCCCCACATCAACAAGTGACAGGTACGCAAGAATCGACCCTGATACAGCAGAACGTGGCCCTGGCCTGGCCGAAGCCTGACCTTTTGTGGCTCCCAGCCGACCCAGGGGTCTATTCCCCCCCCCCCCCCCCCCCCCCCGCTTCTGGCACCGACCAGTACACGTGTTCAATCTTAGTGGTCCATACAACACCTGTCTCATGTATATTTCTTTATAGACCGAGACATGTAAAAGCGACTGAGTCAATGCAAACATGATAGATGCGCCGGCAAGAGCTGTCGCGCCATGCATGGGGCACGCCACCCAAAACAGTCTTGGGCTGTTCATGCCAAGCTCTGACAGGCTCCGACGCTAACACTTCAGAACCATCAACTGCACCACCATGTAAAAGTAACGGAGCCAATGCAACAAGATAGATGCGCTGCACCACCATGTCTAGAAGGCCTCAGGAGGACACCGAACGTTGATCACAAAAGCTACTGGGCACCTGTAGACCCTGACTGTCCCTGCAGCAGCAGTTGACCCATCTGACCTACCAACTGCTCTTCACTGCTGCCAGCAGCAGCAGCAGAGGCAGCAGTAGGACTAGCACCAGCACCACCTGCTGATGTAGCTGCTGCTGCTGGGGTTGTTGCTGCTGCTGGAGCAGATGACTCAAATGAGATCAGATCACTACCTGCAAAGCAACAAGGGAGACAAGGCCGCGTCAAAACTTGTTTCATAATCGTTGTGCCAAGTCCGGCTGTGCAACATCGGGTGCGGGGCGGATAACCGTATGGCTATGGCTGACTGGTAGCAATCACTGTTATCTACAAGAGTCGCTTGCTGATATCAGTTGCCTTAAAATGGTGTGTGGGTGTGTGTGTTGGTTTCCCTTCAGTGGCAGGGCAGGGCCTTGTGATTGGCGACGTGAAAGGCTTGCAGAACCTTGACAACCATGCGAAAGGCGTCACCTAGCAATTTCATGGCGGACAACTGTCCACTGCCTGAATCAAGCATCCACATAACGCATTGGGCAGTAGATGAATCAGAACAGAAGGTGCTTGATGCTGTGACTGGCCAAGCGCCACGTAAATCTATGGTCTCGGTGCAGTTCTGTGCCACCTGTGGAACTTCAGTCGACTATACACAATAAGTACACAGACTGATCCAAATCACATGCTCTCCCTGTGAGTACTTGCTCCAATCAACCTCACCTGGCTTAGAGTCCTCTGCTGCAGCTGCTGCTGCTGCTGGCGGGGTGGTTGCTGCTCCAGCTCCTGCTGCTGCCGCTGCCGGGTTCGTTCCTGGAGCTGCTCCTCTTTTTGTTTGCAGTGAGAGATCCTCCCCTTCGTCTTCATCATCACCAAGCAGTGTGAAGTTGGCTGCAGGAAGTTCACAGTGTGAAGATGTCAAAGGATTGTGAAGTTCACAGTAGGAACCAACCGACAAGGTGGAGAGAGAGACACAAATGATTGGGTTTGCACATCGGCATCGTCAATCTTTGCAAATTGTGCTGGGGAGTAGCAAGCAGTTATGCACGACAGGTACAGATACTGGCTACTGCAAAACCACCTCAAGAACAATGAGATGCACCATGAAATGGGTTGGCAAGTACATACCTGAAGTTGTGGCAGTGCCAGCACCACTAGCACATGTGGGAGGACCACCATGTGCTGCTGCTCTCTTTGCGCAGCGGAATAGCAAGCAGATAGACTACACTAAGCCGAGAAACAGGTTGTTGTAGAAGCGCTCTGGATAGTACAACCAACTCAAGGGGTACACGATACCACAAACTGGGTTCAAGAGCTATTCACACACTATGTTATACGCACCTGATGTAATGCCTGGCAGTGCCCCGCAACTACTGCCAGCACAGCCAGCAGATGTAGACGGCCCTCCATGTGCTGCTGCTGCTGCTGCTATGTGAGCAGAGCAGCGGAACAGGAAGCAGAAAGACTGCACCAAGCCCAGAAACAGACTGGCTGGTACAAGACCGCTCTGGGAGAGCAAGATCCACCGATCGATTCGAGGGGCAAACCAGGTTTCAGTACATACACACCTGATGTTACAAAAATCCGCAAACCAGGTTTCAAGACATCCACACCTGATGTTGTTCCTGGCAGTGCCCCGCCACTGCTGCCAGCCCCACCAGCAGATGTAGACGGACCACCCTGTGCTGCTGCTGCCGCTGGTCCAACTGCCGGCCCCGAAGCCGGTGTGAGGCCTTGTACCAGAGCATCATAGTCAGCCAGGACCCGTGATAAGTCATCATTGGCCATCAGAGCACCTGAAATGACCCAAAATACATAAGCCAAAAGCAGATGGGTATATATCATAACGAATGACAGCCCAATTGCAGGCGTGCACGTATCAGGCCTTGTACTGATGCATTTGTAGTCAGCCAGAATTCGAGAGTAGGTCATCCGTTGCCATCAGAGCACCTAATGTGATACATGGCCAAAACACAGAAGCCAAAGCAAATGAGTGATAGCCCAATCGTGGCCCAGGTGCATCTAGAAAAAACAACGAAACCTGTGTATGCTTGATGAACAGCTGATTTTGTTAGATGACCAGCGTTGTGTGCCAGCTGGTGGTTTTGATGGCTAGCCACAGCATCAAGCACCTCCTTCCCTGGCTCACATGTGTACAAAGCTGTGATGTGGCTGCCGCGCCAAGCAAATGAGCCAAAGGACCATCCAAATGCGGCACACCGCCTGATGTAATTTAGTCACTTCCTTCACCCCCATGAGCCATTAGCCGCCTCCTTACGAATGTGGACCCTTGAGGTAACTGGTGGTAGTTTGTAGCAGTAACTGCAATGTATGTTGGGCCCCCAGGGATGCACCCTAGTCAGCTGCAGCAGCCGGGCAACGCTGGCTTGGCTCAGCAGCCTGCTGTGTGCCCTACTAGATGCAGGACACCTAGTGTGGTTCTGATTTTGATATCTGAGGCGCATGTTTAGGGTCTAGGGTTTAGGGCTTGTTGCAATAAGTAGGCACACCATTGTCTCGCACATACTAACTGCTGGTAACAGAGCCTGACTGAGACTGACCTGATATCAAATCTTCATCAGAGAGCCTGGGAATGACTTCTGCCAGCAGGGATCGATACCTGAAAGCACAGCATCGGCGAAAGCAGCAGCATGTCAGGTTTGATACACTGAGATAGGATAACCGGCAGCAACAGGTGATTTCAACTGCTTGACTTGGTTTGAGGTGTGTGCTACGTCTGGAATTCTGCCAAAGTGCAGTAAAAATGAAAACAAAAGCCCGCTGTATAGTTTTCACCTGAAGCATTGGTCCACCAGGCCACCAGGTCAGCGATAGATGTCTCCTGCAACCCTGGTCTGTCAACACCATCCGTGATGCGTTGCAACATCTCAGCAAGCAAACAGCTAAAACACCTCACAGCCCCGACACCCCATGGCTCAAAGTGACTGGCAGTGCATAACCATGCTGCAAGAGAGCAGCATTAGGGTCTAATGCGCTTTTAGCCGCCACAGCAAACAAAAGCACAATGCATATGGTTCCCACCTGAAGCATTGGTCGACCAGATCAGCTATGAACGTCTCCTGTAGTCCTGATCTGTCACCACCAGCCTTGATTGGCTGCAACATCTCAGCCAGTAACTCAGCACTGTTGCGGCTCACACGTAGGGACTGTTCGACCTCCTCCCTGCAGTCAAACATGTAGGATAATGTTTGAACAGCAATAGTTACGCCACTTGTACCATGCAATATGTAACTTGGGGACGCCAGAGCACCTGCCAGAGCACTTGTACAGTGCTCGCTGGACAGACATGGGGCAAAACATACGCTGCTGAATGCTGTGATGCAGAGTCGTGTGAAATCTACTGCCCAGGCATGTCTTTTTATTTTTTGATGCAGATTGTCGCTGCAACTTTCACCCAGTCCTTTGCCTCAGTAAGGCCTTGACACCGAACATTTGCAGCCATCAAATTGACCCAACAGTTTCTTTGTTTTTCAATGCTGTGGTTTGCAAGTGTGCTTGCATCATCATGACCAAGTTATCATCATTATGAGAAGTTACGGTGACTACCTCACCATCTACAGTGGTGTACTTCACACCCAGTACACAACCAATTGCAACCCACAAAGGACATTAATGCACATGTGACTATCGCCGCTGTAGCTGATCCTGGATACACGTCTCCACCGAGTGCGCCAGCAGGTGTCACGTGACCGTCTTACACACCTAGCTGCACCTGGATACGAAGTAACTGCTTCAGTGCGCTGGTGCCTGAATCAAGCAGGGCGGGCCATCCGGCATCTCCCCACAGCACGCTGGTATGGCTCGATGGTTCCCATTCGTTATGTTGCGTAGTCTGCAATCATGCATTGCCGTCTGCAGTGCCCCGGCTGCCAGGTGCTGGTAATAATGCGAGAATGCATGATATCAACAAACCAGGAGACCAAGTAGATGTTGCACAAGGCCCATTGTGGGATAGGCAGGCCTGCAGGTGGTGGCAGAAATCTGGAGCTGCACACAACTGCCAGTAGGTCTGCTTACAGATGACCAAGAGCAAGGCTACTAGCGTAGGCTGGCGTAGACGGGACAACTCCGCCAGCGTTCCATGATAGCCCAGTATTAGAGACCTTCCGGGGAGATTCGCCCAGGATCACGGACCTTGCGGTGACCTGACCCGCGTTGGGCCCATGGCATTGGGCCCATGGACCCAAACTTTGTCAAAAGTAGTCGTCCAGTTACACCGCGGTTTGATCCCTTCAAATACACGCATGATGTGCACGCCGTTTGTTCACGCTCCTCTGATCGGGCTCAGAAGCTTATTCCCGCTTATCACAAGAACTGATCGCACACTTAGCAGATATCTGTAACCTCCAGTACTCCACAGCACTCAATGAGCTTCAAGTGCGACGACATTTACTCTTATGCAGCGGCACGTCTGCTGGCCAAAGACAAAGGCACTAAGTGGTCACGGGTTGTCCGGACAGCTTGGCTAGCGTGCGTTGTGCTGTTCACAGCTGTCCTCCAGATAACGGTGTTTACTCTTGTTTTTAGAAAAGCTGCCGGCAGTGATGAAGATAACGTCAGGATCCCGGACCTGAGCTCAATGTTGTCGAAGGTGTCAGACTCAGTCGATGGCCAGCAGGGTGCAGGAGGTGACATGAATAGACTGTTGGTTGCGGCGCGCCAAGCCCTCGATGAGCGGGATGATTTGAGAGGAGCCAAAAAGCGTTATCGGCAGGATTATCTTGGTAACTCGACTTCTGTTGCTCTTGCAGCTGCTGTAGTGCTGCTTTCCCTTTCTGTGCATCGTGAGATGCTGCGTGCAGCTGCCATGGCACGTGTTGCGATGTCCCACACAGGCTTTATGCCACCATTCTTTGCGCCTGCATATCTCTCTGATCGCTTGTTTCACCAGCACCTTGTTGGTCTAGATCTCTGCATTGTGCCATTGTTGTTATGGCTGCCGCTGCTACAGCTGGCACCCTGCATTCTGGCATTGTTGGCTGCGACTTCTGCATATGCTAAAAGCATTGCTGACTATGATTTTGCAGGCATACTCGTAAACTCTGTAGCTCTTTTATTTGTTCTGGAAGTCGATAATGTAGTATGCTCAATTGTCAAGGAGATTGACGACTGGGGCATGGGGTCTGCAGGTGGCGGGTGCGAGTTCATGGAAAGCTTGGAATTGAGTTGTGATCCAGTACAGTCCTCCAACCACAGCAAGGGACTCAAAACTGTGTTTGCTTACTTCTATGCCGGAGTTATTGGTGTAGGTTTCTTGTCAGTTCCAGTGTTGGTTGTCATGTCATTGGTGCGCCAATCAGCATTCAATGAATCAGATATCTTTGGCAAAGAGCCTCGTGTCACACCTACAACAGCAATAGCGTTAACGGCACTGTACCTGGTCCTAGTGGCACTGCTATTTGATGCACCCTTGGTGCCAAAGATAGGATGCATGGCATGGCGTACTTGCCACAAGGTTGCCATGATGGTTATTGCGGCTCTTGCTTGTGTTGATTTACATAGGTTTGCAGCTGAAATCCCTGGTATCCATGGCGACTATGTGATTGTGAAAACATGTGTCTGTTGGGCTATTCTGTATGCCATCTGGCCTCCAGTTGCAGTTGCCTCTGACCGCCGCAACCTCAAAACTGCTGGGATGGGTACATGCAGTCAGACACACAGCAGCAAGGATGCTCGAGTAGCTCCTGGCCCCGGCCTTGGCAAAAGAACAGGGGACCTGCTCACTGTAGTCGTCATTTCAGACTGTGTTGAGGGTTCAGAGTGAGAACTGTGTCAACAAGGCTAGCCAAGATGTTCTAGCATCCCATGGCAGTTCATCTGGGGATTAGTTGGAACTTTGCTCTATCTTTGCTCTAGAAGTGCCTGGTGACCTTTTTGAGACTGATTTTGTTTCCTTTTAGCAGTCTACAGACATACGGCAAGCTCACTGTGACACAAACTTGTCAGATACCAACTTGCTACATCTTGATGCATCATGCTTGGGTGCTTGCAAACATGTTCACATACTTATTTTATCATGCAGTGTTGTCCTGTTGTGTCTGCACTGGCCCTGCCCGTGATGATGCTACCATAAGTTACATCCGGCTGCATAAGCCGGACATTTCACTGCCACATCCGGCTGCATAAGCCGGACATAAAACAAAAACAGAGACTGAGAGCTTGACAGGGTTTCATCGGGGTCTGATCCTTTGTTGGTTTGAATTGGTTTCCCATTGGGTGTGGCGAATACCATTCTAGATAGTGAGGTAACCACTGTAACTTCCTTCACTATATACTTCAGCTTCTTGTCTTGGTGTGAGTTTGCGGGGAGGCCCAGAAGAATCTTTGCATAGCTGCCCTCCATCGCCACTCTGTGGCTACACTGATGTTGAACACGTTGCATATATCAGCAAATCTGCAACCTGTTGTGTACATTCTCTTGCATAAAGTCTTGAGAGGGGCTGTCTGTTGTCTCTTTGTAACCGTCATTGTGTGGCATGTAAGCTTGATTTTACCAAAACATCTTGTGATGTAACTTATGTTTCTGTTAGTGAACATGGTGACACATTGTGGTATGTGTATCACAATTGAATGCTACTCCAGTGCTCCCTGCCCACCTTTATCATCCAGTGTTGGCTGTTGACAAGAGTTGGCCCGGGCAGTGTGTGCAGTTGCTTGCTGCTGGGCATGCAAAGCCGCTATCAACCAGTGTCAGCTGTTGACAAGAGTTGACCCGGGCAGTGTGTGCAGTTGCTCGCTGCTGGGCATGCAAAGCCATTGTCAACCAGCATCAGCTGTTGAGAAGAGTTGGCCCGGGCAGTGTGTGTAGAAGGTGCTGATGGGCATGCAAACTGAATGACAATAGTGCGGTCTCAGCCCCTGGCTAGCTGCTTTCTGGTCAGCAATAGTAGACAGGCGGTTGCAAACAAGCAGCAGCAAATCAACCCTGTGGGGAGGGGGATGAGCAAGGGTTTCAATAGCAATTACTGGTTGAACCCAATGAGCTTTCGTACTGCTTTCAAAAACAGCTAAATATGTGTGCTCTTGTGTGTGTAATGTGTCACGACTTTGGGATCAACCAGTAATTGGTAATCGATCAGCGGGATACACATATTGCCAGTCCAGGTCACCCCGAGCAGACCACGCTGAAGAGATATGTTGACTGGGTCAACCCAGCTTTTGCGAGGAAGTTTTTATTGCAGTCTTGTAGTCCATATCTACGATGATAGACACCTTGCCATGGTGTTGAGCTACTCTTGCATGTTCGGTTGTCGTGTTTGCCCGTGCATGCGCGCACAGTTGGGTTTCGACAGCCTGATGTACACAGGCGAAGCAGCTCTCAAGCACGTGTGCTTACTAGTGTATGTTCCGTATGCTGAACTGTGGATGAGACACTTGCACATTCTTCTTCTTCTTCTTCTTCTTGCTTAACTGCCCAGGTTGCAGAGCCTAGGGTCAATCATGTATAGTGGTATCAAAGTGTCCATGATTGTGATCCGATATGAGTGCGTGCCATGCTATTGACAGCAGGTGCCACATGACTGGCTTACAAACCCAAAAGTGGATCAACAACCAAAACTTAACTGCCATGGCAAGGCTGTGCTCTGAGGAGACGTCAGCAAAGGACAAAATCTCAAAACGTATGAGAACCTGACCTGGGTATGAGAACCTGACCAGGTCTGAAGCAGGTTCAAGTGCTGTTTGCCAGGCCGACACACAATTAGACTTAAGGTTTACCTGTTGGTGGCAAGGGCTGCATATCACAGATACAACATATTTGGCAAGGCAGTAAAAACCACCATCAAATCATCTCACCTGTTGGTGGCTAACGCTGCGGCCGGTGGTTCTTGGTGTTGCTGATCAATCGGGGCAGCTCCAGCGACGGTAGCAGGCTGAACAGCAGGCGGATGTGGTGGGTGGTAACCTACAAACAGCAGACATGCACGCCCAAGACACAACTTAAAGAGCTCTGTGACGAACAAGGGGACAGCAATTGAAGTAACCGTAGCAGGCTGAACAGCAGCAGGCGGATGTGGTGGATGATAAACTGCATAACATCAGACATGAGACCACAAGACACAACTCAGAGAGCTCTGTGACAAGTAGGGGAGCAGCAGATCCAGCAACAGTAGCAGGCTGAACAGCAGGCAGATGTGCTGAATGGTAATCTACAAAGAGCAGACATGACACCACAAGACACGGCTCAAACAGCTCTGTGGTGAGCTCTGTAACGAGTGAGGGAACAGCAGTTGCAGCAACAGTAGCAGGCTGAACAGCAGGCGGA
>NSMO01000337.1:0-16941 GCA_002588565.1 Coelastrella sp. UTEX B 3026
ATAGCGGAAGCTATATGGCGCCGGCCCATCATTCAATATATCCATTATTGCGGAAGTGATATGGCTATTGTAACTTACGATGTCTCTTATGTGTCCAAGTTGCAGACCTGCAATACGCCATCCATAGCGCCTGTCTTCGGGCTGTAAGTGATCCGAGCCCATTATAGACAACCGGACGTTATACTGACTCAAGGGCCAACCGACCACGGTCACTTGACCCCCTCACTCATAGGTTACTTACATCACCAAAGCATAACCCACTCTATTGCAAAGGGTGTTACATTCCTACAATATGTGTGGATGCATGATGAATGAATCCATGCATGCATGGATGCATGGCTGGCTGGCCAGCCGGGCCCGGCTGGCCTGGGTGCCCCGGCTGGCCCGCACGGAGGCGTCGCTGGCTCGCAGGAGGCCCCGCTGCCCCGCATGGGGGCCCGGCTTGGCCCGCAGCCCCGCATGGGGGCCCGGCTTGGCCGGCTGCCCCGCACGGGGGCCCGGCTGCCCAGCACGGAGGCCCCGCTGGCCCGCACGGAGGCCCCGTTGGCCCGCACAGAGGTTCGTCGCCTAGGGAACACCGCACGGAGGCCCGGCTGGCACGCACCGAGGCCTGCATGCAGGGCCAGCTGGCCGGCATGAAGGTGTAATGTAACAAAGGCTGGGGGCTGCTGCTGAGAGGCTGTAACAAAGGCCGGGGGCTGTTGCTAATGGGTTGTCACAGGGGCTGGGGGCTGCTATTGAGAGGCTGTAACAGAAGCAGGGGGCTGCTGCGTCTCAGCGTCTCTGATGTCAAGTTCCTCTACCACAAGCAGTGTGACTATCTTCACCAGGACCACCTGGTGACCTGGACACTGAGCAACCCTATCAACCTCAACCGTCAGGAAACACTCCAACGCCTTCGAAAGTCAGGGCCTGTGGCATTGACTGCTGTGAGCCAAACCTCACTCTGGGGTTGTTCACAAGCACGTACAGGTGTACTGTGCACAAGCGACCCTATACTCTTCGAACGAGACCCGATGGCCTTCTGGCAGTCGGCTCCTCGAGGAGCTCAGTGCTGGGAAGCTGATAGCAATCACATCGCCAAGACGCCTCACGTTGTTCTAGTATGTCTCAGGTGAGCTTGACGGGTCGTTGCATTCAAGAAGGCTGTCGACATCTGGCAATGAGGCGTTGATGGCAGCTGCGCTCTCTTGCCTCATGTCGCGCAAATTTCCAAGCTTTTGGAAGCTGTGGATTCTCTGATGCTCCCAGGGCTTGCCGAACATAAGTTGTCATATGTGCGCACATGTAACACGCCCTAACCTAACAGCAGCACTGAGACTGACGCCCTATAGCTGTGTAGCTCACGCGCGCACACATCAGGCACGGCACCGCAGTATACGCTGAGCCGCAACGGCTCACTTGAGCGTCACGGCCAGCACAGCAACGCGCCTTCTGCTCTCTCGGCTTACTCCGTTGTGGTGTTCACCGATCTGCGTCTGTGAAGTTTAACTCATGCAACAGGAAATGCCAAGCAAATAGCGCGTCTGGCGCAGGCTGCCACAGGCCGGTAACACCATGCGGTAAACTTTACCGGGTAAAGTGGCATGCGTACAAGCACCAATGCGCCCACATGAAGCACCATCGATCCATATGGTCCTGGTCCTTGATCTTCTGCAGCATAAGGCTAACAATCCCAGCCACTTCAGGAGCTACAATCCAACTAAGCATCGGGCCAACTTGCACATCGGTGCCGTACAATTAAGGGGTCTGGAGCCCAACAAACGCATTCATAGCTTTAGTGACTTCTAAGTGAACTTCATCGAGCATTCAAAGACGACCTGCGGGGACGTTTCAATGCTTCATCGCAAAATGCACCGGCCACTGTACTGTACACGTACAAGGGCACACGGCTTTTGGGTTGCTGATTGTCCATTCAACTCAACGGCAGTTCTGCAACTGCCGCTTCGGAGATGTCTACTACACTGTCCGTGCAACAAAGAGAACTGACCCCAGCCCCAACCAAGACACGGTTGCCAGCAAGTCCACCAGAGGCCATTGCCAGTCCCGCAGTTCAATGCTTGGCTCGAGCTGCCCGCGTCACCGAACTTGCACAGTCGACTTCATAGCTGTTGCTGCAGGAAGTTTGCACTGCTTAGTTCTTGCCAAAAAGAGTGCCCAGAGGGCTGCCGTTGCCGCTCTTGGTGGCTGCCTTCACCTACACACATCAGCAAACACAAGGTTATTGATAACGACACTAATACATTCAGCCATGTTACCTCCTCAGCGGAACACTTGCACACAAGGCGAGGCCTATAGTGCAGAGTTGAGAGACTCTATTATAGCACCATGCACAACATGACCTAACTAGCATCCACCTAGACTGAACAACAGCACAGAACTGGAAGAGTGTGTCGCTGAGTGTGGTCAATTTCGATTGTCACAAGCCAGCCGCTGATTCTAGTGCAAACTTCTCCACATGTCTGCCACCACATAGTGAGGACTTCCTGAGCGCCGGATACTTTCGCGTATTCTGCCACATGAACTGCCCAGCATAGAACGATATGAACGAAATGATACATCACTCTACGAATGCAATGTGATAGATGTACTGGCTAAGCCACAATGCCATGCAGGGGGGGGGAGGCGCCACCCAAAAGAAGGCTTAGGCTGCTCATGATAACAAGGCTCTGACGCTGACAGCTTCCAAACACCGTCGATCACATCAACTATTTTTCACATGAAGTGGTGGAAGCTCGAAGCAGTCCGTCATACCTTCTTTGTGCCCGGCCTGCTCTTTGACTTGACAGCGCCTCCCTCCTTCAAAGCTAGCTCATAACCAGCCCCCAAATCTCCAGAGTCCTTGCATGACGCCTCGGTCATGAAATCTCCGAAGCCCTCATCGATCTTGCTCAGGGCAAAGGCACCACCAGCGATCAATGCAAGGGTGCCTGCAGCAGCAGCCGGTACACAAGGTTCCGTAAGGCCAACACGACTGATAACTGTCAAACTTGGTGGAGCTATTGAGTAATGCAGCGTGTCACAAGGGAAGCACAGACAGCCCAGAAGATGCCTCAAGGCAACTGCAGCACCAGCAATTAGAACAGGGGTAACAGTGGCCTGAGGTGGCCTAAGCGGTCTAACTTGACAGCGACAGCGGCAGGAGATTCACATGGTAGGTGGACCTCTCGCCAGACTGAGACAGTGGTTGTAGGTCTAGCTGATGAACATAGAGCTATGGCTGGTGGGCGATGCTATGGTTGGTGGGTAGAGCTATGGCTGGTGGGTAGCTTATGTATCGTACAAGCGAAGCCCATCAACACATACAAAAGCAAGACATGAACACAAACAGATAGCGAAGCAAGGCCTTACCTGGCAGAGCCACTGTACGAGGGTCCAGGTGACTGGGCCACCACAGCATTTGTAACATAATGACGGCCAAATGGGCGCAATGCAAGACATAAAACAAACAGACGGGGTAACACTCCCAGCTTCTATCCCACTAGCCTAACCAATGCTGGCCAGCATTGAGCACATATACAGCCCAGGTATGGGTACCATAAGCCTGGGCACAGCCTAGCATGGGTCACAAACAGATAGCAAAGCAAGGCCTTACCTGGCAGTGCCACTGCACGAGGGTCCAGGTCGCCACCGCTGGTCTCTGATACCTTGGGGGCTGGGGCAGCCTTGGTGGCAGCAGCAGCAGCAGGGGCGGCCTTGCTGCGCTGACCTGTAGATGCATAACAGTAAGCAGTGGTGCAAAAAACGTTAGCAGCTGTTTGTTGACTGGTTGTTAGTGCCTTATCAAACATACAGTGCCGCTGGTCTCGCATGCTGGCTGGGTGTATGTGCATCATCATCATCATTCATCAATGCACGCATTGTTTCCAGTAAGAATGCGGAACAGCCAGTGACATCTAGATACGCCACACTGTTTGGCAGGCACTGTCTTGGTTGCAGCATGTGGTGCTTCAGAGGCCAAATGTCCCAATGGCTGGCATGGCTGGCATACACAACTGCTGCACTGCTTGATCGGACATGCTGCCATTGCTCCGGCTGCAGATGCCGCTGCAGCAGGTGATACAACGCTGCAGGGCTCCATCAACCTGTTGTCACTGCTGCCTGTGCTGCAGCAGCTGCTTGAAAGCTGCTGTGTATGAATGGCAAACAGGTGGAATGCAGAACGCTGATTAACTGAGTCTCTGATACAGGTCTGCAGTCGCTCAGCTGCCCTGCAACCAGTGCTGTTGCTGTGCTGTTGCATGCTGCTGCAGGAACGCCACTGCTGCTGCTGCTGCTTCTCCTGTTGCTGGCAGTGCAGACAACTACAGCTTGGTTCCACAGCTCTGGTGGCAAGAGGCAAAACTGCTGCTGCGATATTGCTGGTGACAGCTGTTCCTGTCCAGTGCTGCTGTGCTCTAGGTATTCAGTCAAACCAACCCACACTTGCTGCTACAGCAAGCCCTAAGCCCTGCTGTTGTGCCCCACTACTGCTCTGAACCTCCAAGTGCTGACCTTGCCTAGTGCTGTTGCTAACAACTGCCACTGGAGTGAAAGTTTTGCTACTACTGTGCTGGCGAGGGCTGTGTGTGTTCACCTGGCAGGATGATCTCCCTCTTGGGTGCTGGGGCAGCTGGTGCATCGTCCTGTAGCACCTGTTGTAACACAGAAATTAACAAGCAGCAAACAACACATTGGGCTCGGCGGATGCAGCAGCTGACATTGAAGCTGGCCATCCTGCTGAAGGGGTGTTGATTATAGCCAGTGTGATGACATGTACTGGCGGCAGCTAGATCCAGCTCAGCACTGCAGGAAGTATAGCGCAGATGGAACAGCACGCACTCTGGCGATTCTATGGTGCGCTGGTTGCGAAACTTAGCAACGAGTTGGGCGTTAGGAAGCAAAACGGGCCCGGTGCTGTCTACTGCTGACGAAATTTGCTGCTGATCCGCCCTGCTTAGGAGTGTCTACAGCTGGCACTGCTATTTGCTTGTTCCGCAATTCTATGAGAGCTGCATGCTTGGCAAGCTGCTGCTGAATTTGGCCAATTACACGCTGTGACATAAGCAGACTAGTCGCTGGAACAGCCGGCAGCGTTTATGAGCTGCAACCGCTCAAGCAACTGGAGATCGATGCTGCACTGCTCCTGACATAGCATTCCAGCGCTGTTGAACGCCGGCTCAACGCACCTTCTTGATCTGAGGCTGCTCAAGGATCACTCCGGCGTTAGCTGGGGCCACGTTGATAAGTGCAGCCACACCGAATGCCAGCAGGGCGCCTTTCTGGGCATCTGCCGATACAAACAAATGCGCAATCAGTCACATTGGCTGTAGGGAATAGTATTTGTTGCGGCATCTCCAGAATTGCGCATGCTGCATGGAACATGGGTCCTTGTGACCCTGCACAGGGTCATTCCTGGCGAACGTACCCTGCTTGGCGCAGCACACGCGCACAGTTCTGCTGCGTGATGAGACGGCCTGCTTCTGAGCAACACCGCTTGAGAAAGCGCGCTGGGCTGTGAATGTAGCGGCCATCGTCCCAGTTTTGTGCAGCTTGGTGCTAACCCAAAATGCCCTGAGCAGCCCCGATGTATATGAAGTCTGCAATGTGCGGCCTCTGGGGGCGAATGGACAGTCCTTGCACCTTTATCAGCACGATCGGGTTTTAGGCTGGAACACAGGCCCTCGCTTACTGTACAGCCCCTGTTGGGCTCTTCTGACTGCTTTGGCCACCACAGCACTACATGCTGAAGCATCTACATGCTAACGAGACCAAACAGCGGTCAAAAATGCAGGGCTCGTTGGTTGTCCGTCGTCGATTGAGCCTTGACTACACTTTTGTGAATGCAATCTCAAGCTACCGGCACTGCATACTACACATATAAGTACATGTCAAGTGTTGACTACGTTGCTGCTGTCTGTCGTCTGTGTTTACGGGTAGTTCTTCTTGAATGTCTGAACATCGCGACAGCAGCTAAACACACCTGCTCAACGCTCTGCCAGTATACTATACAGACGTCTGGCTAGGCTGCATCACCGCACAGTTCTTTCTGCATTCACAGCAGTGTGCTGAGGACAGGAGTCCTTGGACGCCAGTCACGTGCCTGACACAGCAGCAGCGTGCGCAGGCGTGTGGTCCACTTGGCGCACCAGCCGAGTGGGGGAACCACGTGATAAACAGCAGCCGAACAGTACACATCCCGGGACTATCTCAAGGAGGCCTGCCTCGTTCAACACTTTGTGCTGCAACACAGGGTCACCATCATGATACTGCAATGTTCAGTTGACTGCACTGCGGGCTCCTGCACACTGCCGCTCAACACACGCGTTGATGCCAGGGTGCGGGCTACCATAGATTAGGTCACATACAGCAGCCCTGTACTGCTGCCGCATCACTCATCATGTCATGCCAATGCTGCATGAACTGTATGCCATACAGATTGATGTTGCAGTTCTTTCAGTAGTACAAGACCGGCAATACATGCCTTAACTGATAAGCAGTGGCCAGTGGATAGCAGGTACCAATCAGCACTGGTGAAGGTCGCACAGCATTCCTCATTTCATTATAACTTGAACAAGCACAGCTTGGTTGACACGTTGCATCTGTGCAGCAGCAGACGAGCAACCTAAACGTTGCACCAGGTTATTCCTCAGCTCATGCTGATCAGCACCTGTCAAACTGCCAGTTCCCGGGATCAGACTGTGCAATCTCCGACACATTCAAGCTCTACAATCTGCCGCGTGGGACGCAAAGCAGAACCCAACAGCAGAACCCAACAACCAGCACAGCACAGCACCCAGCAACAGACATCCGCCTGTGGTCCACTGGTGACTGCAGTGACTGCAGGTTAGTAACATATAGCATATACAATATACTATATAGCTTTGCAATTCTTATGGGAGTTTCTTGAAGCTTCGCACTGAGGCTCACATGCCAAACACTCATATGACAGGTTCTGAATCGTATGCAGCTGCCAATGACACAATGCACAAGTCTTACTGCATCAAACGTTTTCGCTCATTGTCAACATGTGCTACACTACTACAGCAACTGCTGCTGAATTTTCAAAGCAGCCGCACACGCCTGAACCAAGGCAGCTCTATGTGCAGCAGCATTACTCAAAACACCCAACAACTGCGACTGGCTGAACGAACTTGTAGTATAGTTTCCATGCATTGCTTCACTGTCACACCTAATAAGCTATGCCGTAAGGGTAACGTGTTTTGCACTGCTGCAATCTGCCCAACAGAATGAATACAATGTATAACATGGTATGGAACTGCTGTGTA
The DNA here is from genome assembly GCA_002588565.1 of Coelastrella sp. UTEX B 3026. Taxonomy (NCBI): domain Eukaryota; kingdom Viridiplantae; phylum Chlorophyta; class Chlorophyceae; order Sphaeropleales; family Scenedesmaceae; genus Coelastrella; species Coelastrella sp. UTEX B 3026. The sequence goes on from NSMO01000337.1 coordinate 7,269, forward strand.
GTTGGAGCCGTGTTGTACTCGACTAGTAGAGTAGTTCCTTGCAACTTGCCATTGCTGCTTAGATGCTCACTGGCTCTCCTTCCCACTGGACACCCAGTTCACTGAGCTTCACGTGTGCCTTTGCGTAGTCATCAAAGAATGCTGCTTCATCATCGGCATACTTTTCAGCGTATGGCCTACACACACAACACCAGACTCCATCGTTGAGATTCAGAACTCAAAACCTCTGCCGTTGTGTAAACAATGTCATTGAAAAAAAGCAATGTTGGCAGCGGTGGGAGCAGCAGCGCACTTGAATGCACCATATTCAAAAACCGCAGTATCCAGAGGCAGACTCGTTCACTTCTGGGCCAGATAAAATACGGAGTACTAGACATGCCACTGAGTGCAAGTGCCAGCAGCGGCGGCAGCAGCGCACTGGTATGCTCCATACTCACATTTTAACAAAACAGCAGCTTCTTTGGCCAATACTACGCAGTGAGTGCCACAGCCGAGACACACGGAGCCATACACACAGTATACTTGCATTGAGCAAACATATGAACAATACGTTATGGAATTCGATACAACCAACAGCAGCAGCAGCAGCAGCGGCAGCACACCTGAATCCTTCATCTTCAAAGACAGCAGCATCTGTTGGCAGAATCAGCAACTCCTCGTCACGCTTGGCCCTCACTTCCGTGAAGTAGCTGTTGTTGAATGTCAGCCAGTCAACGGTCCAACTTTGACCGCCGGGAAGCCCTGGGCCATTCTCTGTGTACTTGGTGGAGGCCTTACCTATACGGAGAGAAAACAGCACACACACGGGCTCAACAGCACAGAAGCGGCTCAAGTGCTGATCATGATGGATTGCCAATGCACGTTTTGTTGAACTATAATGCCGTATGCAAACCGAAGCATGTTGGTTACTCAACACAGCAGCAGTGCTGTACACCAGTAGACTGTTGTCGGATGTCAGCCAGTCAACCATAAAACTTTGACCACCGGGCAGGCCTGGGCCATGTTCTGCGTACTTGGTGGAGGCCTTGCCTACAAAGCAGGAAACAGCATACGCACGGGCTCAGCGGCACATTATCGGCTCACAGGCTGATTATGGGGTACTGCAATGCCCGTTTTGTCGGTAGGAAAATGCCGTATACGAACCAAAAGAAAGAATTTAGTCTCTCAACACATGTGTGCTGTACAGCAGCAGTGCTGTACACCAGTAGACTGTTGTTGGATGTCAGCCAGTCAACTGTTTAACTTTGACCACCAGGCAGGCCTGGCCCATGTTCTGCGTACTTGGTGGAGGCCTTGCCTATAAAGCCAGCAACAGCACACAGAGTGCAACAGAAGCTTCAAGGCTGCTTCCACCGCTGCTGCTGCTGCTGTTTCACCATATTCAAGCGTTTTATTCAAAATTAGGAATGCAACAACCATGTTTCCAGCACATATACACACAACAGTTGTGCCACATACGGTATACCTCTTCTTGATGATGATGATGATGATGATGACTTGACCCAGCCTGAGCGATGTTGCCTGCTACGCAAATGCGTATGTGTAATGCCACGATTCCTAATCAGCAACAAGTTGGACCCAACCTCACCAAATGCCGAACCAAAACTCAATTACGCTACATATAAAATGCATGCTAAAGTAAAAGAAACCCAAAAAGTGAAAGAAATCCAGATGCTCATGCCTACCCCAGCCTGAGCGCTCTGGCCGGCTGCGTCCAAGGGTGTGAGCTCCAGAACGAGCAACGATCTCTTGGTCACTGAAGCCCAAAACAACAGCATGAACTTTACCTGTCTAATTAGCCAGTGATCACATGCACAATACACATTCAGATGTCATGTTACATTCGATACTGTAACTGACACCCACATACGCATTATGCAACTTCCGCCTTTGTTGCTGCTTCTAGCGCTGCCGGTGCTGCTGACTCTGCTTTTGCCAGGGCTTAGAAACCCTGGCAAAAGTAGAGTCAGCAGCAGCAGCAGCGCTAGAAGCAGCAACAAAGGCGAAATCAGCAGCAGCAAAATTGAGGTTGGCAGCATCAGCAGCAGAAAAAGCGGCCTTGGCTTTAGAAGAATCGGCAACAGCAGCCTGAAACAGCATCATGCTTACCCCAGCCTGAGCGTTCTGGGCGGCTGCGTCCCAGCGTGTGAGCTCCAGAAAGAGCAACAATCTCCTGGTCGTTGAAGCCCATTCTGTTGAAGATATGTCTCAAATGATCTCCTGGATTCTTTGAACCCTCGGGGAAGGGATGGCCGGCAGCTGCAAAGCGAAGCAGCAGCAGCAGCATTATCAGATCAGATTGAATTTTGTGTTCAAAGTAGTTTGTTTGGCGGCAGCTGTGTGACACAGTGTTCCCATTCCGGAAAGTGCATGATCTAGTGATTGTTAAGACCCTTTCTGTAGAAAACTTTGCAAAAGATATGTCTCAAATGACTTCCTGGAGTTTTTGAACCCTCCGTGAAGGGATGACCAGCAGCAGCAGCAGCAGCAGCAGCAACAGCAGCATCATAAGAACGGCTGTTGCATTCATAGTAGTTTGTGTCAGTCTTCACGTTCCATAATGTGCATATTTTCTGGTCAATGAAGGCATTACATTAGACATAATAATTTTTTTTTGAGAGAGGGGTGTTACACGTGGATACCTCACTACCTCAGGTAGTACTCTCCACTAACTGGATGATGCTGAAGTGAAACTGCCAACTGGCATAAATGACGTCATAAACCCAAGGTTTGCGAACAGCAAACCGTTAACTAGAATGACGATATTACTACCTGAAGCTATCACAGTTCAACATGGTTACAACGGCCTGCTAAACAAATGATGCTAGCGCAAGTTATGTTATTCATCATGGTCTGAACCAATCCGCTGAGTCATGTGAGCAGTCGATACACTTACATGGCAGGTTGCCCTCCTTTGCGCAATCAGCGGGGTTGTTAACATCCTTACGACCGTAACGCATGTCCAGCTCTGGTCCACCAGCGATCTGCAGCAGCAGCAGCAGCAGCGAATGAGTGTGTCATGTCCAGCTTTGGTCCACCAGCGATTTACAGCAGCAGCAGCAGCAGCAGCAGCAGCAGCAGCAGCAGCAGCAGCAGCAGCGAATGTGTGCCTCATGTCCGGCTTTGGCCCACCAGCGATCTCCAGCAGCAGCAGCAGTAGCAGCAGCAATGGTGAACAGCAGCAGCATGTGGTGACATCCTTACCCCCGTAACGCATGTCCAGTTTAGGTTCACCTGCGATCTGCAGCGGCAGCAGCAGCAGCGAGGCTAGATGAAAAAAGCAAGATCGTTCAAACAACTGAACCACTACTGCTACTGCTGATGCCATCTGATAGACATTAGCTTGCGACAAGCTAGGATGCTTATGTCTGTGCAATCAGTGCAAACACTCAACAGCAGCAGATACCTTGGACATCTAACCCACCTCTACTGCTACTGATGGTGGCATGTGATAGAAGTCAGCAAACGACATACTGGGGTGCTTCTGCTTGATTGATCTGTCCAGAATCAACCCGGTCTGAGATATGCATCAGTAGCAAGACCAACCGACAGTAGATACCTTGACAGTAACCCTACCTCTACCGCTACTGCTACTGCCATCTGGTACAGATCAGCATAAGACACACTGGGGTGCTTCTGCTTGATTGATCTTTCCAGAATCAACCTGGTCTGAGATATGCATCAATATCGAGACCAAGTGACAGCAGATACCTTGGACTTCTGCCTCACCTCTACTGCTGTTGCCATCTGGTACAGATCCGCATACGACAAACTGGGGTGCCTCTGCTTGATCAATCTGTCCAAAAACTCATCGGCTGCAGATACCTCTCACATCTAACCCAACTCTACTGCTACTGGTGAAGGCACATTAGAGGGGTCTACTGAGTGTGCTCGCCTGCTCGAGTGGTCTGTCCAAAATCAGCCAGACATGCATCAATAGCGCGACTAAGCGGCAGCAAATACCTTGGACATGTAACTCACCTCTACTGCTACTGCTGATGGTAGAGATCCGCATATGACACACTGGGGTGCTGCTGCTTGAGTGATCTGTCCAAAATCAACCCGGTCTGAAATATGCATCAATATCGAGACTAACTGACAGCAAATACCTTGACATTTAACCCACCTTCTACTGCTACTGCTGACGCCATCCGGTACAGATCAGCGTATGACACACTGGGTGCGTTCTGTCTGTGCAATGCACCCCAAAACTCAACAGCACCAAGTACCTTTCACATCTAACCCACCTCTACTGCTACTGATCATGGCATGTGATAGAAGTCGACCGAGTGTGCTCGCCTGCTTGAGTGATCTGTCCAAAATCAGCCAGACAAGCATCAACAGCGAGACTAAGCGGCAGCAAATACCTTGGACTTCTGTCTCACCTCTACTGCTACTGCTGATGCCATCTGATAGAGATCAGCGTATGACACGCTGGGGTGCTTCTGCTTGATCGGCTCAATTAGATCTACTGCTGACTGGAGACCTGTGTGTAACATGACAGCAGCAGCAGCAGCAGCAGCAGCAGCAGCAGCAGCAGCAGCAGCGGCAGCAGCAGCAGCAGCAGCAGCAGCAGCAGCGGCAGCAGCAGCGGCGGCGGCAGTGGTGGTTGCGCATCAATCTCTGATCCAGCAGCTGGTGTTTGTAGGTTGCATGCGATCATTCTTTAGCAGATACATCAAATGTCAAACTGCAAGCCACATTGTTTCCACAAACAACAAACAAACTAGTCACAAAAGCCTACTAGCTCTACTGTATATGCATGGTCCAAGCCAGCCGGTTTGCAGTTGCAGCAGCAGCCACAGCAACAGCAGCAGCAGCAGCAGCAGCAGCAGCACTGACCTGCATTTGCGCCGTGTTTGATCTCTGGGTTGAGCCTGATACTGCCTGTAGCACCGCCAGTCTTGGGCCATGTACCAATGTTCTGCAACCACAAGAAGGCGGGCAAACATAACATTGTCAGTCTGCACGTGGAGTGGCCCCGGGGGGGCGGGTATCCTTGCACGTGGAGTGTATTACAAATTACAGAGATCTACGACATTTGTTAGATGTATGCATCTCAAGCCGCTATGCAAGGCCGTTCGCTGCGTGGAAGTTTTAGCTCAAGAGTGACAAGTGCAAATGTGTCCAAAAACATGTATGGGTCGGTGATCATGAGATTTATGTAGTATGCTTGCACCGAACCGGGTTACACTACTCAGCTGCTGCTGCGTGCTGGCCGCACAAGCGCGGACAACCAAACTGTGCAACTCAAATGCAACATGCGTAACGCGCAGAGTCCAGTTGATGCAGCTTATAAGGCAGCAAACAGCGGCTGCAGTAGCAATGTCTGAATTTGCTGCCAGCTGACCTTGTCATATGTTCCCGCATCGTGCCAGCCCAACCGAATGAGGATAGGGTTGCAGTTTTTTGAGCGGATAAGATCCTCGATATCTGCCTTGGCCGCTCGCAGCTCTGCCACGCGAGTATCAACGCCCACTCCTACGCTTGCTGTGCATACTGTCTTGACAACACGCACACGGGGCCTGGAAGCTGCGGCAGCTCGTGTACGGGAGGTGACTGTCTTTGCACGGGTTTGTGTTAGCATCTTGTTGGGTTAGTGGGAGTAAAGGGGGGCAGCTGTACGACTTTGAGCTTGCGACCCCTTGGTGTTCGAGAAATGTTGCAGGTGCTCAGGACTTGTTGCGGTTATGCTGTACAACCCTTTTGGCACGTAAATAGATATACGAAAAAGCGTTGCAGAGGACAATGGGTGGTTACACCGGCAGATGAGGTTTACGAACCGACAGCATCCGGAAGAACTTCGAGCGCCCAGCCTGGCTGTGGCACAGTGCCACCTGTTTCGCACCGCACGCCAACTCTAAGCTGCATAGTACCAACTTTAGAGTGCTTTGCGCTCAACGTCGTAGCTTCAGCAACTTCGCAGTGTCTCTAACGTCTGATTTACTGCTTTGGTTCTTGCAAGGCCTTCATCATCAGCTGCGCAGTTTCCAGCGCACTCATGCGACAATAGGCTTCAACAATCGCTGTAAACCGTCTTTGCATGTCCGGCTGGGACCCAGCGCTGAAAGCGGGAGGTGTAGCAGCTCTTGCAGTGGCTGGAGTCATGGCATGGCAGTTCTTAGCACGTAAACCCCAATTATTGCCGTTAGCAGAGCGGAAACAGAAGCTAGCACATGCTGAAGAAGTCTTTCACAAGCAGTTTCCCAAAGTGAGTTGCCAGTGCGACACTATTTAGCAACAATGCAAGCATCAGACAGACTAGCGTTGTACAAGCGTCCTGGCTGTCTAGAGCAACCTTTGGAAGGAATCTCAGGCCAACAATTTTAGATACATATGATTGGCTTGTATGCAGGTGATCCGTATGTGTGTTCACAATGACATCTTGCGTAATATGTGTGCAAACGTTGGCTGTCCCCACCAAATGCTTTGATGCGTCCATTCCTGTGAGGGGTTGCAAAATGAATGCATCCTGATGCAGGTCCCGAACATGACAGTACAACAAGCACGTGACCTCATGCAGCAAAAGCCTGCCAAGTATGTGCTGATTGACACTCGCAACAAAGATGAGCAAGAGGTTTCAATGCTTCCTGGAGTCGATGTTGTAACACTGAAGCAGTATCAGCAGGAGAAGGACTTGCACAAAGACAAGACAGCAATCTGTTATTGGTGAGAGGCTTTGCTGCTTGATGTATATAACATGTATCAGTATAGATTTGTGTACACAAAAAAAACAAACAATTCCCAACCAAGTTCCAGTCAGAGATACTTTATGTGAGGCATGTCAACTTCTTGACGCCTTGAGTGTCCGGGGTCGCTGCGCAGCTTGCCTGTTGCGTCCTGCTTCGGCTGGGCACACGCAGTGCGTATACGTTGAAATGTCTGTTGTACATCCTGCACTAGCCGGTATTCTCACACCGTAACATACCGGCGCGGGAACTTCGTCCTGCCGCATGCCAGATCAGCAGGGGGGGGGGCTAGATTGCATCAGAATTGCAGCAGACAACAGCTTGCTTGTTGTGTCTTGCTTTGGCTGGTCACATGCAGTGCGTATGCGTCATAACTACTGTTGTATATCCTGCACATAGCCAGTGTTCTCCCACCGTAACATTCCTTCCTCCTGCCTGCCGGATCAGCAGCCTGATCAGCAGCCTGATCAGCAGCCAGATCAGCAGCCAGATCAGCAGCCAGGTCAGCAGCCTGATCAGCAGCCAGATCAGCAGCCTGATCAGCAGCCTGATCAGCAGCCTGATCAGCAGCCTGATCAGCAGCCAGATCAGCAGCCAGATCAGCAGCCAGATCAGCAGGGGCCCTAGCTTGCATTGGAACTGCAGCCAACAAACCTTATGTCGGGGGGAGTACCTTAGTGTTTGCTGTTACCAAAAGTGTTGTCTTTCTGCAGGGTTGTGTCATTTCAGCTCTATCAACAGGGAACTGAACCTCTCTGATGGCAAGAAGCAATGAATCCTTAATCAGGCCTTTACATGTAAAACAAGCGGAGCCAATGCAACAAGATAGATGCGCTGGCAAAGCTGCAGTGCCATGCGGGGGGTTGTCACCCAAAGAAGACTTGAGCTGATCATGGTGACAGGCTCTGACACATCAGCGTTTACATGTAGCGTGCTCTGGTGTGCCAACCGTCAAGTCACCCACGCCTCGGTTGCTTTGGCTTGCACTTTGTTGATCCCCCAAATGTCCTGTCCATTCCAGGCATATAGCTCTCCTCACGCTCAGCTGCTGCCGCTGCTGCCGCTGCTGCCGCTGCCGCTGCTGCTGCTGCTGCCGCCGCCGCCGCTGCTGCTGTCAACAGCACTGTGGGCTACAGGTCCAGTCTTGCCGCTCAGGAGTTGATGTCAGAAGGAGTACAAGCAGTCAACCTGCAAGGCGGTATACTTGCATGGGTAAGCCCTACAAACCTGAAACCTCAAACCTGAACCCTGAAACACAGATAAACATTGTGAACTTAATCTTTTTTTACTGTCATGAAATACCAACATTCCAAGTGCACTGCAGCCCCTAGCATGCCAGCTATGTGCCAGCATATGGCAGCATACATGATGTCAGAAGGAGTACAAGCAGTCAACCTGCAAGGCGGTATACTTGCATGGGTAAGCCCTACAGTCTTGTGAATTAGACAAAATGGCGCACAATCTCCTTTGTTTAGAACCTCAAAGCATGACAAATTGAATGCACTGCAGCCACAAGCGTGTCAACAGCAACCCCACAACCCCAACTTCAACCACAATCCCGGGTACAAATCGAAATGATATCATTTCCAAAAGTTTCGACCAACAGGAGAAATTTCACAAGCACTAATAACAATCCCGAGGTTAAAAACTCCGCGTCGTCGTCAACACCGCCGTAGCTGTCATCTGGCTCAGACAAGAGCAACGGCGCCTTTGACGACGACGACGACGCGGAAGCCATGTTTGAAGCCGAAGCCGCTGAAGCTTCAGGCTTCACAAGCTTGGTGTGTCGTTGTGCGCGCTTTAACATCAACGACTCAAGAGCGTTTGTAGCAATGCAGTACAGCAGGCCCTGCACAAGCTGCTGCTGCTGCTGCTGCTGCTGGTGGTGGTGCTGCTGGTGGTGCTGCTGCTGCTGCTGCTGGTGGTGGTGGTGGTGGTGGTGCTGCTGCTGCTGCTGCTGTGTTTCAGACCCGAGAAGGTTTGTATATACGCTGCTGCTGCTGCTGCTGCTGCAGTTGTATGACTTGCTGCAGACCCAAGAAGGCTTGCCCCTGGTTGACCAACAGCAGCAGCTAACAGACAAAGTACAGCGATGAAGTCCAGCAGGCCTCAAACAAGCTGCTGCTGCTGCTGCTGCTGCTGCTGCTACTGTTGCGGACTCAAGAAGGTTTGCCACTGGTCGATCAACAGCAGCAGCCAACAGACAAAGTTCATACTTACAGCGATCCAGTACAGCAGGCCTCAAACAAGCTGCTGCGGCTGCTGCTGCTGTGTTGCAGACCCAAGAAAATATGCTGCGGCTTGATCAACAGCAGCAGCAAACAGATGCAAGGTTCAAACTTACAGCAACAAAGTACAGCAGTCCTTAAATGAGCTGCTGCTGCTGCTGCTGCTGTTGCAGACCCAAGAAGGTCTGCCACTGGTCGATCAACAACAGCAGCAAACAAATGTCACATTCATACTCACAGTGATGCAGTACAGCAGGCCTCAAACAAGCTGCTGCTGCTGCTGCTGCTCCTGTGTGACGTGTTGCAGACCCAAGAAGGTTTGCTACTGGTCGATCATCAGCAGCAGCCAACCGACAAAGTTCACACTTATGGCGCAAAGTGGGCCTATCATGGAGACGGCTACACACCAGTTTATTACGATAACATGTATATAAGGTACGGACTTTGTACTTATTAGGAGTTGCTGCTGCTTATCTATGCTGCAATATGCAATGATCTCTTTGTGGTTGGGTTGTGATGGTTTCCCCATCACAAAGGAGTGTTGTTCCCTTGTGGTTCATCATGCTTACTGAAAATGCATGAATGATGATGATGATGAAGACGCAATGGCAGATCCCGGAGATGCTTTCAGGGCAGTCTTATGGCAAGGCTGCTGATGTGTTCAGCTTTGGAGTGGTGCTGTGGGAGGCCATCACGCTCGAGGAGCCTTGGAGGTGGGCTTGTGTCTAGATGTGGCAGTGATAATGTGGGAGGCCA
>NSMO01000338.1:0-17183 GCA_002588565.1 Coelastrella sp. UTEX B 3026
GAGCGCAGGGCCTGTGTCATGGCCGGATCTGTTGCAGCAGGCAACCAATGAGAAGACCGGCAGGCTCAGCTTTTCAATGGTAGACAACAGGCTTGACCTTCTGATGGATCAGATTAGGGACGACTGTGATCAGGAAGAGCTGCAGCAGCGGCAGCAGCTGCATGCTACAGAACCAGATGATGTAGGCGTGTCCTTCATGCAAACCTGGCTGTCAATGGTAGTACCAGGTAGCATCGGAACCTGGGAACCCCAACAGGTATCCAAGGTTATGAACAGCCATGAGAAGCTGGAACAGCAGCTGGCGGCGGCAGCAGCAGCAGCAGTTGATGTGCAGCTGCCTGGTGGTAAGTCAGCAGTGACCTTGCTAAGCCTTGTGCAGCAGGCGGTCGTACACGCAACAGCAGCAAACCAGGATTCGATCACATCATCTGATGTTTTGGGACAGCTTTCAAACATGATCGCCAAGCTGTCTGATTCTGTACAGCAGCAACTGGAGGACCACCACCAGCAGCAGTTGTTGTTGCAGCAGCAGCAGAAGGAAAAGGTGGGAAAGCCAGAAGCTGAGCTGCCAGCTGCCACTGTATCAGATGTGACCTCAGCAGCAGCAGCAGCAGCAGTCGCAAGTGATGCGGGTGACGCTATATCATCGATGATACCAGATGGAGAACTCCCTAATGCCTTGATCAATCATTACTACGGTGCCTCAGCAATAGATCGCAAGCTCGAGGAGCTGGATCAGCAGCGACGGGAGCAGCAGCAGCAGCTAGATCAGCTTCAGCAGCAGCAAGTCACTGCTGACGCGGCAGTCAAACAGGCAGCAGCAGCTGTGGATGAGATCTTAGATCGGCTTGCTGATCTGCTGTGGGGGACAGATGTGCTGTTTGCTGCTGCTGCTGATCTGGCAGCAGTGATGAATTGTCAGCACAGCAGCGTGGAGAGTACTCAGAGCACTGTGCTACATCTGGGCTGGGTCAGGTGGTGCGTGCTGCTGCCGGACCAGCATTCAGCAGCAGCAGCAGGATCGACAGCAGATGCATCAAATGCAGCGGCAATGCCAGGACATCAAACAGCAGCAGCAGCAGCAGCAGCAGGGTTAGCAGCAGATGCCCCAGCAGCAGCAGTAATGCAAGAAGATCAAGCAGCAGCAACAGCAGAAGCTGAAACCACAGGAGAAGAACCAGAGACAGCTCCAACAGCAGATCCCGAACATGCCGTTGTAGACGCAGCAACAGCAGAAGCAGATACAGAACCTGCTGCTGAGGGCCCTGGCAGCAGCGGCAGCAGCAGCAGCAGCAGTTCAGGCCTGTTCTGGCCGAAGGTTATCAGCTTGTCCAGTTATCTTCCCAAGCCTGACAGGCCTCAAAGGAAGTCCATGTTGTCTTGGTGGGACTCAACCGACATGACAGGGGTGGCGAGGCTGGTGGTCGTCACACAGGTACTTGACTGTTACTGGAAGTCTCTGGGAGACTAGTAGACAGTGTCCACTGGACACTCAAAGGGCCAATGGCTGCAGCAGGTTTTTGCGTAGTCTTTTCTTGTCTCATCTTGTCTTCTGAGCACCCAAGTACATACTGCAGCATCCCATGTCCTAGCTTGCGAAGAATTTGCAACTGGAGTAGTCAACCATTAACAATCATTAATCAGCAGAGTGTTAAATTACATGTCGACACGCTGAGTTTGAGTGGCTAGCATACTGAAACAGAGGGTGGGCTCAAGCTGGTCCAAGAGCAGCATGCTGCTCAGCAAGAGGAACGCTGCAGCACAAGTCTTCTCCAGGTGCTGTGCCTTGCAAGCCAGAGTGTGGTTATTGATGTTGCCCTGCCACACGTGCGAACACTTCACCCGCTGACTTCATTCATCAAGCATTGAGTGTTGTAACAACAGTTGCTCCCCCCACCCCCCCACCCCCACCCCACCCCTCCCCTCCCGCGCCCCCCGCCTCCTTGGTCTTGGGTTCCTTGAGCAGCTTTGTGTCGTCAGCAAGAGCTACAACGAGATGAGAAAACTATACTTTGAGTCAGGAGTCACTGACAAGTGGGCAGCCCAGCCTGCCAGCCTGACATATTGTGATTCAATTTGTGTTGTGTCTGCAGGACCCCAGCCCTGAGCTGTTTGTCAAGCTACGTTCTGTTGCAGCAGTGATGGGTCAAGAGCGTGAAATGGTGAGGCTGGCGTTCACTGCGCCCAACACAGCAGGAGCAGCAGCACCAGCAGCAGCAGCAGCAGCAGCAGGGGCAGCAGCAGCGGCGGCGGCAGCAGAGTCAGAGTTACCTGTCACGCCAGCAGAGCACCCCACTGCCAACTTGGAGGTCACAACCAGGGGCAGCAGCAGCAGCGACGGCAGCAGCAGTAATGCAGTGCAATGCTTTCTGCTGCCGCCCGTGTGGCCAACCAAACACCAACTGCAGAATCTGATACACGATCTGGCCAAGTACCTGAAGAAGGTGCCGGGTGCCCAGAGCTTCCGCACTGACATAGCACGCCAGATCTGGGCTGGCATTGAGCTGTACAGGTTGCTGGACTTGCGGGCAGCTGAGCACAAGCCTCTACTTCAGCAGCAGCTACAACAGCTGCAGCGAGGGGTGCAGCAGCAGCAGCAGCAGCAGCAGGAGCTTGTGGTGGTTTGTCAGGAGTTGGCGAGCAATGAAAAGTCCCGAGCTCGGAAACAATATGGCAGGGTGGCTGATGATTATGTGGATTTGCTCCAGAAGGTAAGCTGGGAATGGTGAAGCACGAAGGCACTTTTCTGATCTGACTGCTTCTGGTGTGTCATCTGCTGCTCAAGGACTGTGTGCTTGGTTGAATGTTGCCAGGTACTGCTTGGTGGTGACTTCTAGGGTCCCATGGCACTGGTACGCCTGCCATTGCTGAGCCGCGGTTGTTTTATCTTGCAGGGGGGGGGGGTATTGTGTTGTGCCTATCTTTTGTATGGCTAGTTCGCATTGCTTTCACACTGTGACACACCTGCTTGAGCTTTTTTTGTGAGATCGAAGAGAGGCCCGGTGTTATGCAGTTACTTTTACTGTCTTAGACCGTACCCTCTATGGCAGTTGAGACTGACCAAGGCTGCCGTTGGCACTGGGCTGGTGCGGCTTTGCAGGCAGCGTGCACCTCCACTCTAAAGCTCTCTTGATGCTTTGTTTGTGTTCCATATTATGCAGTTGGATGCCACGCAGAGTTCATACGTGTACCGAGCATGCTGCCAGCACCACATGCTGGTCAGTCACAAGTTTCAGCTCGTGATATACAAGAACACACACAAGAACATACACAAGAACACGCACATAGAGAGGCATTGCTCCCCCGCACCCCATTCAGAGGCATTGCTTCCGCCTCTGAATGGGGCGCAAGGCCGATGGCATAGAACAATGGCTGGTGGGTAGCTTGTACATACACATAGAAAGGAGGTTGTGGCCTGCTGTTGTATGTTTCCAGGCTATCGCTGCTGCCTATCCCCCGCTTTATATGTCAGTCTATGACTACCGGCCACGGGGGAGGATGTGGAGGCAGTCTGTGGTTCTATCTCATGACAGTTCACAGAAACCAAGTTACAGGTGCGATGTTACGCCGTCAGCTGGCAGCAGTGCTGGCAGCAGCAGGAGCACCAGCAGCGGTGGCGGCAGCAGCAGCAGTGACATCTACCAGACCCTGGGGATGAACCTGCTAGTTCCTGGGCAGCTACTGATCATATCACCAGATGCTGTGTATGCTGCATATCAAATGATGCAGCATCAGTGATGTTACATGTATCGTCTTTTCTGAGAGGCAGGTTACATGTGAATACTTGATGTTGGCAACTGGGACTCTACTCTCCATCAGCAAATGTGCTGGGTAACATGGCCAACTGGTATCAGACTGTCTGTACTTGATCTAGCTCTCTTTGCTCATTGTGGCGTTAACAGGGTTCAACACGCTGGCCTGTGGCACATACTAGTCCATCCTGTCCATGACCCCCCTAATTACGTACGCCTGACCTTAAGGGTTCAACACGCTGGCCTGTGGCACAGACGTGTCATCGTATCGTTCGGCCGGTATGTCCAGCTGCCTGGTGATTGGGACATTTGATGGCCCAGGCAATAAACAAGCTGAAGCCTGTAATGCTCATCACCATTCTCCGCAGATGCGATGTTGATCCCAATACGCCACAAAACCTCAAATTCGCCTTACCAGATTCAGCTAGAACCCTGCTGAAAGCTGAGCTGCCAGCTTTGCAACAGCAGCAGCAGCACCTGCAGGCGGCGGCAGCAGCAAGGGGCTTCCAGATCACGCCATTGGGCACTGGCAGCAGCAGCAGCAGCAGCAGCACAGGGCCAGGATGGCAGCAGCGACAGGCCAAGGCGCACAGCAGGCGTGTGGGCATGAGCCGGCAGGCATATCGAGCGCTGCAAGACCATTTGAAAGCTTTGAAAAGGAGCACTGAAGGTGCGGAGTGATGAATAGGACCGCTGGCAATGCTGTTTTGGTGTCTTATACATTCAAGCCAGGTTACCAAATGCTTAATTATTGTATGCAGGTAACGTCCACAGAAGCATAGTTTGGCTGGTGGACGACAGTTTGAATGTCTTGACAGCAAGTCCTGCCTGATGGCGCCAGACAGCAATACGGTGCACACACAGACCGGCTTACTCACCAACAAAACCGCAATCTGGTACATTGTACTTTATGCTTGTGCCGCGTCTGCCATGTTAGTGAAATGGGTTTCCACAGTGTTGTGCATGATATCTTGATTTGTCATGTTGTGAGTGCCGAGTGTTAGACGTCAACTGTTACGCACACGCAGCAGCCTCCAACCAATTGCAGGTCATTCCGTCATGTGTAGTCATGTGTTTTTGGTGGACATGTCACACTCTGTGATGGATGCATCGATCACAGAGTGTGACAGATGCACTACACTTGCTGATGGGTTTATTGCACTTTCTATGGATCCGTTACACGCGCTGGAAGCATAGATAGGCCTCTAGCAATCACAGATAAGCCCACCCAAGGGCTCAGACCAACATATTGAGTGTCACATGCCTGCATAGCTGATCCATTTCATCCTTCTGCATGTTTTTCAACAGTTTGTGTACACTGCTGGCTGTCGGGAATAGCAACAAACTGGCCATATTGTCAACAAATGGCATCCACAACACCTTTTATTGTTCCCGGTTACCCAACAACCAGTTGAAGCTCCTGCATAATCACCTTACTCTGGCCTGCACGCGTTGCTTGCTCCCAGGTGACCCGGTGTTTGAAACTCTCCAGAGGCAGCGGTCTGAACTGCCAGCAGCAGCTGCAAGAGACGACTGCATGGAGCTGTTACAGCAGCACCAGGTGGGGGAGGAGGATTGCGTACAGATTGCCATATGGGTCCTTTATGGATCTTATAGGGCGCACTTTGCAATTACATTATCTTATTTATGATTCATCATCGTCTCTGTTCCTGAGTATCATTATGTAATATAATGATGTTGGTTTCCGGGGGAAGAGCCCCGTGATTGTATTCATGTAGTGGGTTTGCATATGGCCCTGAGAAGCCCTTGCAGGCGCATGTATGCGTATCCGGCTGCGTAAGTTGGACATATAACAGAAAAGCCCAGGAGAGGTTCAGTGAAAGTGTCATTGAATCATGCAGAATCATGCAGAATCATGCCACAGTGCTATGCCAGTTGGCAGTGTAAAGTAACTCGTTTGAATTGCACCGCCCACAGCGGTGAAAGTACTACCACATGTAGCTTCCTCCCCTCATATTGCTACAATGATGTGCTGTTGTGCATGTTTTTGCAAGCACTGACGTGCCTGTGAGGTCATTTATGATCAGAAGCATGCTGGTGCAACAAAGAATGCAGCCGCTGGCTCCCCTGGCCCCAAGCCCCAGTTGATTGAATATTTTCGCCATTTCATCAAATACTGTTAATGGTCTGTGAGCTTGCTACATTAACTCCCTTTATGGCTTGTTCCTGGCTGTAGGTGTTGGTCATCACTGGTGAAACAGGTTGCGGTAAATCCACCCAGGTGCCGCAGTTCATACTGGAAGAGGCCACAGAAGCAGGGCAGATAGCACACACAAACATTGTGGTGTCACAACCACGAAGGCTCATCACAACTGGTAAGGCCTCAGCTACACACACACCAGTGCTGATGTGGTAGTATGCAAACTTCTCAGTTCTGCAAACTTCTTCCTGCTCAGAGTACACCTATCCTACAGTCAAACCCTTAAAGATTTGTACACATCACAGACTGCTGACAGCAGACTTACTCCATACACCCATCAGCAAAGCAAGCTTTCTGCACATCTGCAGCCTCCCCCCCCCCCTTCCACCTTCCACGTTCTCCCAACTCCAGGAGGCCCTACCTCGTAGGCCAGTCGCTATCGGGCCCACAGTCGGAGGCCTGTGTGCCGCAGCATCTAAGCTACCGAACAAGCATAAATGGCTTTCCTGTGTGGCTTGAGAAACTACTGAACGTGCGTTTACTTGCGGACTCGTGCTGTGGCTGATGAAATGTCACAATACCTGGGTGATGCCAGCTTTTTGTCCGTGGCCTGCCAATGTAACGTGAATATGCGTGCAGCAATGTCGTCCCGGGTTGCTGCTTATGCTGCCCACTTTTAGCAAAAGGTTTTTGTTAGGCACAAGGCCTTGTAAACCACTTACACCTGGTTGATGTTGCTGCTGCCACGGAAGTGTGCATATGCAACCCTCTCTCTCTCTAAAAAATATGCTTCAGTGTGCATATGCCGGCAGCCCTGTCTTCCCGGGTTGCTGCTTATATAGCCACTTTCACAAAAGGACCGTGAAGGCCCAAGTCTTTTGTAAAACCGTTCACACCTGGTGAACACCTGGTGAATGTTGCTGCTGCCACTTCAATGTGAATACGCCTGCAGCCCTGTCTTCCCATGCTGCTGTTTATGTTAGCCACTTGCAGAGAAAGGGCCTTGAAGGCGCAAGTCCTTGCAGGCTACTTACACATGGTTCATGCAGCTGCTGCAACTGCAGTGTGCATATGCGTGCAGCCCTGTCCTCCCTTGTTGCTGCCTACGTTGACCACTTTCGGCAAAAGGGCCGTGAGGCCCAAGTCTTTGCAAGCTACTTATATCTGATTTGTGCTGCTGCTGCCACTTCATTGTGCATATGTCTGCAGCGTTGTCTTCCCGGGTTGCTTATTATGTTGCCCCCTTTAGCAAAAGGGCCTTGAGGCCCAAGTCTTTGGGCAAGCTACTTACACCTGGTTCATGTTGCTGCTGCCACTTCATTGTGCATATGTCTGCAGCATTGTCGTCCCGGGTCGCTGCTGAGCGCGGTGAAGCTGTGGGCGACGTTGTTGGTTACTCCATACACGCTGATAGGAAGACAAGCAACATGACGCGACTCACATTCTGTACGACAGGAATTCTTATCAGGTGGGAGGCTTGATTATGTACGCCCACGCTAGTTATAGCGCGGCATACCATCCATACAGTAAATCAAGCTGGTGTGCTGGGGTCCTAGTCGCACTGCGGGCTGCAGGTCTCCACGCTATAGGGGAGACCTTTGTGTGGTCCTCAGGTGCTTCTGTCTGCGGTGCTTGAACGGGCAATGGTTTGTGGTGCGGTACGATAGCAGGATACGTGTTGCACGGTCTTACGAGACGCCCTGCGATTTCTAAATAATCGTCAGTGTGTTTTGTTGATATTGATATCGATGTACTGACGCGCTAGGCTCATGCCATGAATAATACTATCCCAGATATGTCTCGCATGTAACCGCATGACGTTATGCCAGAGTCAACTCTCTACGGCGGTTGCTGCTGACCATCTGCCGTCTGTTCTGGCCAGAACGATTTTGTGGCATGATGTTGTGGCGTGCGGAAGGGGAATCATTGTAGTCAGAAAGCTCATTACTGCCTTTGTTTGGTATACTTTCACACCACCCCAACAGAAAGCAGGTTCCCCTAAAAACGATAATTGGGGAATCACTCACATCGAACTTTGAAATTATTTATTGTTTCACTAATCTCAAATTTGACTAGTACTGCCAGTACAAAAACTGAGTTTCAACATCATCAACTTGGTCTCATTTAAAGACCGCCAGGTTTGAGCGCAGCTAAAACCATCAAACAACCGTCTGACAGTTGTTATCCTTATTGTGTGTCCAGGCGTCTGATGGTTGATCCCGACTTGTCCAATGTGAGCCATGTGATCATTGATGAGGTGCACGAGAGGGGCCTCGAGGTAAGGAAGGGCAGGGCTGAGCAACAGCGTGACATGTGTTTGCTAAGTGTCATGTTGGGTGTGAATTGAGGTTTAGGGTGTGGGGCCATCTGTGTGAAGGCCTGAAACCTAAACCCTCAACTGGTGTATGCATGAATCGATTAGTGCTTCTTCAGGTATAACAACGGCAGTACCAGCAGCAGCGACAGCAGATGGATGCAACTCTACCAGCCATATCGTCAGCCTTGTTGGTCAAATTTGACACTTGCATGTGTCATATGGGTCAATTTTTGTTTGTTAGTTGTTCTGCATTTTGTTGTCTCAAATATGTTACATAGGAGAGCTTCCAAAGCTCATGAAGCCACAGCACAAGGCCGCCCTCACCGCTCGTGTGACCTGGCATTTATGACCAGTGATGCCACCAAAGAAGCAGACTCTATTACAGCAAACAGGTGCTGGGCGTGTACTCGGCAACATGCACATACAAGCTTGAGCTATTGTGCACAATTGAAGCAACGCTGTAGTGAGACCCTGACCCAATGAAACGTTCATGCAAGCGGCTTGCCTGCAGGTGGATTTCCTGATGACTGCTGTGCGTCAGCTGGCAGCCAAGCGTCCAGACTTGAAGCTGATCCTGATGAGCGCCACAGTCAATGCCCAGGGACTTATGAAGTATTTTGAAGGATCAGTGTGCGGTGAGCTGCTGCTGGGGCTGAAAGGTTGATTGTTGTATCTGGTCTACCGTATGATGTTCATTTATCATGAAGTGGGCCACATTGCCATAGCCTTAAATCACACAACTGCCGCACATATGCCATACTTGTTCTGCCATTCGGTTTGGTTTGGTTTGTTGCATGGAGAGCTACTGCGCTTATGAAGCCACGCTACAAAGCCACTCCGGCCGATATACGTGACCTGGCATATCAATCCGCATGCACTGTTCGGCACTTGCGGCAGCAGAGCATTGGGAACCCGGGTGGTGGGCCAGCTCCCACTTGCAACATGTGCGCTTTTCAACCTCACCCGGCATCTTAAGGCATTGACCATTTTCTCTTTCGTCCTCTCTCCCTTTCTATCCGATGAAAACCAAAGTTTAGTTTGCTCAATCCTAATCATGCAGTAGACCATAATGTAACAGGACAACGGAACACTATACTGTGGTTTGGTGTTGCGCCCTGCAGGCTCCGTAGGCAGTTATAACATTCCCGGTTACACATACGATGTGGATGAGTTCTACTTGGAAGACCTCATTGAGGCCAACCTGCGACCAACACTGGCAAAACAGGCAGCTGACTCTGTTATCAAGAAAGCCGAGCCCTTGGTAAACCAGGCCACAGACACAGCGGCTGGGCTCAGCAGCAGCGGCAGCAGCAGCCAGGTCTGGGATGTATTGCCAAACAGCATCCAGACTGCGGCGGCAGCTGCTGCAGCAGCAGCAAAGCTTGCGGACATGCCAATGAGTGCTCGGCTAGTCATTGGTCATAGGAAATCAGCACAAGCATTGGATGTCTATCAGGAACGCGAGCTGCTGGGATATCAGGTATGCTTTTTTCAGTTGCAGACTATGGCACATGTACAAACGAGTCATGTATCAGGATACATTATATGACATCCCTATGAAGAAGAGGATAAGGTTAGCATGTGGCTGCTTTTGCCACCTTGGGCTGTACTGTCCACCACCTGAGTTGCACTGAACTGAACTGCCAACTGGCATGATACTGTGGTTGGGATCAACAATCCCTGCATTTTGTTGTAAACTAGTGACTTTGAACACAGGGAGGGAAAGTTGAATATGAATGCTTTGATCGCATCATGGAGCACTCGTCTCCAACTTGGATGTGCTGAAGCATGCTTCAGAACTGTCGAACAGAAATTGATCAATGGGGAACCGGACTCAATCCCCCCCCCCCAACCGCTTTCTCTCTTTCTCTTTCTTTTCGAGTTTCACATCTCTCCCTGCCCCGGCTTTTTTGCGTTTGGGTTTGTAATGGCCCTGGCTCTGCCTCCTGTAAATTGCAGAGGTCGCTTTCATCCAGCTGTTGGCCATGCTTGTGCGCGCACACCAGGACAACCATGCATTCATGTAAACCATCACCCCACTGTTGATTTCTAGAGGTATCGACAATGACTGCCCTGTGCCAATCAGCTGTGATTTCCTGGTGATCCACACTGTGGGATCTTGGTTGTATTAGACGTGAAATGGTGTTGGCCAAGATACAATATGTTGCTGTATGTATTATTGAGCAACCTGGACGATGTTTTCATGGAGTGAGTGAGTTGCTCAGAAGCACAATGAGGCGATGTGTCACCACAGACCACAGGCTTCTATGCTGCCAGTTTCCATGCAGGCACACAGCATCATAGCTGGTAGCATCATCCATTGTTGGACAAACAAGTTTTGAGTCATATGCACAGACTTTGAGCAAGGCCCTTTGTTGTCGTCCTGTGTTCCTTGCAACCTCAGGTGGATGCGTCTGATCTTGCTGACTATAGCCCCGTCACGGTCACAGAGCTCAAGCTGTGGGCACAGGCAGTGACTGGGAAGAGGATCAAGAATGATCAGCATGCCGCAACAGTGGTTGCAGCTATACAGTTCATCGTGGATCACGAGCCTGATCCAGGTGATTATGTTGGAACATTGGGTTTGAGACAATGGGGTTGTATCTTGCTCAACTTGATGTGTTATGCCGTGACTGTGCTTTACAGTGTGATGGCCTTTGCACGATGCAGCAGCCTGGACAGCAACACGTTTTCTTATCAATGGCCAATGGTTCAGGGTCTGATACAGTGAAATGACATAAGAACTGGAATTTTTTTGCATGTGCTGGCTGGTGGTCGAGTCCAGTCGGCAGCTCGTATGCATAGCTGCAGTACACTTGTTTGAATAACTCAAACACGTTAGGTGCAATCGCAGAAATTAAGCTTGCAGCTTTATAGCTCTGCAGGTATATGTTGGTCCAGCCCTCTCCTGTTTCTGGTACCGGTAGTGCCTGGTATCATCTGTTTAATGCTGTAGTTCAATTCTCCCTTTGTTTTGTGTATATGCTGTTCTTTTATGCAGGTGGATGCGCACCTCATGGACGTGACACAAACGGGAAATCACTTAATGTCTGGGCACTCACAGCTGCAGTGTTATATACAAAGTACAACACAGATGGAAGCCTACCACGCTTCTTCAGCCTCATACTACCATTCTATATGTCATATCTTGCAACACACTTACCTTGCAAAGCTGTATCAGGCGCAATGCCAGTGGCAGCCGCATTGATTTCACTTGTCCTAGAGAGTCCCATCCAAGACGCTGAAAGTGTCTGCTTGTCATCTGGGGCCCAGAGCAGATTGCAAAAGCAGAGGGGACACGTGGTCACACGTGATCACTTGCATCTCTCAGGGAAGAGCGTAAGACATCATGTTGGCAACAGCACTCAACTGTTGCCTGCCTGCTGTTGTTTGTGTCAGGCGCTGTATTGGTGTTTCTGCCGGGCTGGCAGAGCATCATTGACGTGTACAAAGGGCTGTCAGAGAATGAGGCACTGTTCAACCGGCTGTTGCTGTTCCCCCTGCACAGTATGTTGTCGATGACAGAGCAGCAAGAAGTCTTCGAGCCGGCACCAGACGGTGGGTGGGTGGGTGGGTGGCACAAGTATCTAGATAGTCAAACACTGACAAAGTAAAAGGATAGATTTACCAAATGGGACTTTGCAAGGCCCTAGGGACACAGACTGTTGAAGTAATCACACCACATGTTATACATGTACAGTGTATGTATACAAGAGGTACAATGTAAACAAAAGGAATGAATGAATGAGCTCCGCGTAGCGCTTTCGAAAGAGCGCTAGCGTAAGTTGAGGGAGGGTACTGTGTGTGTCGGGGCGACTTCACAATCCCTACCGTCCAAACGAAAGGTACTGATTGCTAATGGTCAGCTGTAGCCTTGTAGCAGCGGCCCAAGGTACTATCTGTCACATGCCAAGTCGACTTGCCGTAGGTGTTTGAGCGGCAGCTTGGGCGGATGCATAGAGTCAAAGTGAACTGGCTGTCAGGACAGGCCCTTGGGTGTTTGTGGCTTACTGGGACAACAATACACTGCCTGTCCAACACCAACTTTCACCACCACAGGCAGCCTCCAAGCTGTAGTGATATGTGCCCTGATATTGGGAACAGAGCAATCTATGGGATAATGTGTGGGCCAAGCACCTAAAAGCACCAAGCACAGATCCCATATCAGTGGTGGTTGCTACTGCTGGCTGCCTGTGCAACCCTGTGAGCACAAAATCTCTTCATGCAGGAACACCTGTCTGGGCGCTGGCACTTATGAATGAACTCCTGCTTACTGCTTTACAGGTCTCCGTAAAGTCATTCTTGCAACCAACCTCGCAGAGAGCAGTATCACATTCGACGATGTGGTGGCTGTTATCGACAGCTGTAGAACAAATGTGGCAAGCTTTGACGCCGTTAATAACATGCCAAGGTTGGGCCCACAGGTGAGCAGGGTATAGCAAGTTCAAACTTAGCCACTGGCGACAAAGAGCGGCTCAACTCTCTTGATATCATATTTGAGAGAGGGGTGTTACACGTGGATACCTCACTACCTCAGGTAGTACTCTCCACTAACTGGATGATGCTGAAGTGAAACTGCCAACCGGCATAAACCCAAGGTTTGCGAACAGCAAACCGGTAACACATGGAATATTGGTGACACATGGAAGCATACCCTAGCGTTCTCCAACTGCCTGATAAAATCTATACCAGTTTGCCACAGCCTAGCGGCCCTCGGCCCTCGGACCCTTACTCTAACTGCCTGTGTACCCTGGCATTGCTGTGCGTCACTACACCAGATTCCCGTAAGCTTCACTACTACGCCAGATTGCCCTAAGCTTCATGGTCGAATGCTGGTAGACCGGCATACTGGCCCCACTTACCTACAAGTTACCACACTAGCTACCTGTGCTGAAGCAGCATTTCTCACGAGTGTTAAAACCGAAATACCTTGACAATGCCTTGCTGCATGTGACAGCACCATCATTCTGATGCCCAGGCATGACTCATGGCATGAGTGCCACATCAGACAGCTGAAGCTTCGATAACCCCACAATCCAAACTCTTGTTGCCAGTTGTTGCCAGGTGCAGGCCCCCTGTTCTGGCCCGATTCTGATCCTAACTCATACCGTTGCTTATACACTAGCAATGTTTTGCCACTTAGCAAAACCTTCAACAGACCCTAGCAGACCACCAAAAGACCCCTTGCTGGGATTGATTATGCTTGCAGTGGGCCTCCCAAGCCAGCTTGCTGCAGCGGCGTGGCCGTGCTGGCCGTGTCCGTCGCGGCATGGCAGTGCACCTCGTTCCCCGGAAGATGGCCGAGCAGCACTTGGAGCCATACGACACCCCTGAGATTCAGCGTGTGCCCCTGGCTGACACGTGCCTGCTGGTCAAGTCATTAGGGCTGAAGGACATCGCAGGTTTCCTAGCAGAAACACCAACAGCGCCGGATGCCAGAGCGGTGCAGGTAGCCATATCTGAATTGCAGAAGTTGTGGGCACTGGATCATGAGCAGGAGCTCACACCGCTGGGCAAGCTCTTGGCTCTGCTGCCAGGTAACATTGCTGTTTCCAATTTTCATCTGCTTTTCCGTTTTGTGTGCTTGATGATGTTACGTCACCTGTTGTTTGCTGTTTTATCTGATGTTCATTATGCATTTGTCCTCTCGGTGCGGTGATGCTCAAGCATCCCCACACTCTGGCCCAGGGCTGCAAAGATTTTGTGTAGTGGCTATGTCGGTCGGGCTACTGCTCCAGGAACGCTACGCTGCTGTGTGGCATTGCTCACGACTACCTAGACTTAGCTATCTGCATGCATGCAATAATTGCACCTATTGACACAAATTGCGCACATCAAAACAAATGGCACATATCAACAGCAACACTACACTGTAAACAGTCAATAGATCCCGCTTTATGTTGCTCAAGCAGGCGTAAAGCTTGGCCTCAGCATGTTGCAAGCGGTTTCAGGCGCGTGCTTCAGGAGGTTGGCAAGCTTGCGACAACCCTTTATGGTTTTACACGTGCAGGTGACGTCAAAGTGACCCGTATGGTGATTTTCGCCGCTCTTCTGGGTGTCTTAGATCCAGTTCTCACAATTGCAGCAGCTGAGACAAGCAGCCAAGACCTCATGCGCTTGCCAAACCAAGCTATGGTGAATCAAGTGTTTGCGGAAGCAAACAGCGACGCAAACAAAACCAGTTCGGCGCCTTGGATGGACCTGGCACGTAAAATGGTTGAAGAACAAAAGCGGAAGATTGCACCTGGAGTTGAGAGCGACCATGAGGTCATTCTAGAGATATTTGAGGTACTCTAATAAGGAACTGATATCATATGTGTATAAAGTTTAATCTTATTCTATGCACGTGATATGTGTATAAAGTTCAGTCTTATAGTATGCGGCAGTGTTGTATGTAGTCAGTCGGTACCGTACTAGTATGCTTTCATACACATGTTGCATGATGTCTGGTACTACTAAGATATCTCAAGCAATCATGTACGGTACTCCGCCTGGTTTTTGTCTGAGCAGTGTTCATTTGTCATGGTGGTGGGTGCTGGTGTGAGGTGGTTCAGCCATGGTTGCACACCACAGATGGCGTCATGATCATCAGGGTTTCATGCTGCCAGCAAAGTGTATATATCAAGCCATGGTGCTCCAGGCGCATCTATACATCGCTACTGCCAGTTTTGAACAGCTGACAGCTAAGCGTGGCTTGTCAAGACTCACAGGTGGTTCTGCCAAGCCACAGGAGCAGTGCCCCCCCCCCCTCGCGCTGCCCACTCGGCAAATATATGCACCTTCCACTTGGGAAGCCTTATCCTATAAAGCCACCTGTAACTTGTTGGTATCCACAGGAGTATGAGTCAATCATGCGCACCCCCAACCTGTCTCGTTATGGTCGGGCACCTGACTGGGTGATCAGGCAGAAGCTGAGGGAGGCTCTGATGAATGATCGGGCTTTGGCTTCAGTGCGCAAAGAGCGGCTGGCTTACACTCAGCTGTTGTACAGGTAGGAATCACTGTGGTGTCCATTTGATGATGGCGGGGTTGGAACAATGTATGAGAAGCCATCCTCTCACACACCTCCAGCCCCTGACACATGCGGATTTTGGTCGCATATGTAACACGTCATAAAACATGTGCGGGTGTCAATCCGGCCAACTCAATAGACCGCTTTGAGATGTATCATCATTGCGCGCTGTGATGGCTGAGAGCAGCAGTGCATGTTGACCGCATACGGCCCTACAAACTCTTTGGCAATTAATGCACAGCCAGCCCAAAGAAATCTATGGCTAGCCCCAGTCTGAAGAAGCAGACATGGACAGCAACAGGTGGCACTATTGCTGCTTTGCGATTCATACAGGGCCGGATTCCTAAGCTTTGCAGCAAACACGGAGCCAGACAGCCGCCTGCCCTGGCTGCAACAAGGATACCAACCAGATCAGTTGTTTGACTATGAGGTTGACCAGCTGCTAGGCATTGACCAGCAGGCCACTCAGCAGCAGCAGCCGACAGCTATGGACTGGTTCCTGGGTGAATATACTGATGCAGCAGCAGGTGCCGACAGCTTGTTGACACTTGAGGAACTCTCCGGCAGCAGCAGCAGCGCTAACAACTCACCCTTCAGCAGCCAATGGACAGATGAGGGGTACGGCAACAGCAGCGGCAGCAGCAGCATGGGATCCACAGCAGTACGCAGAGCTGGCGGTGCGTCAGTGTTGCCAAGTAGTGACATATCCCGGTACAAGTTGCAGCAGCTCATAAAGCAATACAGCTGGAACGCTGATCAGCCACAGCTGCTGCATGCTGTGCTGGCAGCAGGGTTGTACCCCAACTTTGCACATGTAGAGCCATCCAATCGGCTGCGTGAAGCAGCACGGACAAGGGTCGTGGACAAAAAGGTAGCGGAGCACTTGCTTGGTTACGGGGCCATTCAGGTCATGGACCCTCTAAACGGTGGGGTAGCGGTGCACCCGGGATCTGTCATGTCAAAAACAATACCAAGGCACAGGTGAGTTGGTCATTGGAGTCAGGGCTGAACGTGTACTAGGCTTACAAGCGCAATGTCCTGCGGCAAGCAAATTCGCAGACAGTGCGTGACACATTCGTAGCTGGTCGCTGATGTGATTGCAAAACATACAGAGAAAACTGTTTGAGACGGTGAAAGCCTTTGAGGGTCACATAGGAATCCACATCAGTTGCATCATTCCAGAAAGCCAGGATGTTGCTGTGAACTAGTGGCGGTTATAATTGCGCATGCCATGTGATGATCACACACTCACATCAGCACTGGTGCTGGTTGTGCTGCACACTGCAGGTGGATTGTCTTCAGCAGCAAACGCTTGTCTACTGATCAAGACAAGACCTACCTCCTTAGCAACACTGCAGTATCAGACCTTACAGCGCTGCTCTTTGACACAGACATGCAACACGATTATGTGCCCCAAGCAGCTGTCAGTAGCGACAACATCAAGGAGTCTCATGAGGCTGACTCAGCAGACAGTGATCTGGATCCAGGTGCACCATCACCTGAGAAGTTACAGCTTTCCAACGTAGTATTGTTCCAGGGCTATGCCAAGTACGAGGTGCCCAGTAATGACCTGGCAGCTCTGCTGCAGCTGCGTAGCCACATGCAGCTGCTTCTGCAGCTGAAGGTTGCTGGTCTGTCCATGGAGGTGTTTGAGGCCAGCCAATCGTTCAGCAGCTTACTGCTGCAGGTGCTGACAGATTCGGATAGCTGTGGGGATGAGGTGTTGACCTGGGCACACAAAGAGCGGCAGCAGTTACTGCAGCAGAGGCAGCAGCAAGCAGAGGAGAAAGCAGCTGCTGAGCCAGCTTCAGCTGCGACCGCCAGCACCAGCTCAGCATGATAGCAAGCATTGCTAATATGTGATCAAGGGGTATATATAGGGAAGAAGGGGGGAGCATCCCCACTGAGAGGGTCTCCAAAACTTTGTCTCGCCGGGCTTTT
>NSMO01000339.1:7307-22334 GCA_002588565.1 Coelastrella sp. UTEX B 3026
CGCGGCGAGCGGGGTGACGTCGGTGTTCGGGGGGGGGGGGGGGGGGGCGGGGGGGGGGGGGTGGGGGGGGGGGGGGGGGGGGGGGGGGGGGGGGGAGTTTTTTGAGGTTGGTGGCTACTAGCATTGAGGACAAGCATATGCCAATGCCATATGGCACTGTAAGACATAAGCATCTGCAACTTGGGTGCTAGGTTGCTACGACAGCGTGTGTACATATGCACACAAAACATAGGAGTACTTTTCAACACCAACTTCGGCTATTTCTTTTGCGTGCCATCCGTCTGATGCCATGTAAAAGAACTAGCTGAAGTTTGTGTTGAAAAAGTATTCCTAGATACATCATATCATCATAGAGAGGTCAGGGGATGCCCAGCACCAGAACTAACAGCCAGGCCACAGACAGCAGAAAAAAAACAAGCTGCTAGCATGCTGACGATGTCTGGTGGTCATATACTCCATCTTTGGCAATGGTAGAAATGTGGAGTCGACACACACATATTACCCTCCCTCAACTTCTGCTAGCGCGCTGTTCAAAGCGCTACGCGGAGCTCGTTCATTCATTCCACCTGTGGCAGGAGCCGCAACTGTAGGAAGTTTAACGGTCATGCCTGATGCAATGCACAAGCTGTTCAATTGGTCATCATCACCTCAGCAGTGATGAGGTTTGTGTGTATCCCATCCTTCAGTTGCCGCCAGATAGAGTACAGTATAATCTTAGAACACCAAGTCACACAGAGATCTGTTTGTCTGACAGACTGGTCTGCTGTGATTGCTGCAGGGTACTTTGAATCTAATCGCCGTTGCCAAGCGTCAAGGAGTGAAGCGGTTTGTGTTTGTGACAAGCATAGGAGCTGACGATCCATTCAACCCACTCAACCTGTTCTGGGGGGTGAGTGTGACCTGGATTTGTGCTTGCGTGAGCAGCCGCTGTGCCCTGATAGACTGATTGTGATTTTGACCATGTGTAACCCCAACCCCATGACCACATACAACCTGACTGCCATGTGTGGAGCTAGCCGTAAAGCTGCAACAATGGGCACTGGGGTTGCTCTGTGTTTAACTTTACCGTACACTCGCCTAAATCTGGGAGTCTTCCAGCCACAATTAGATATACATCGGCCCATTTACAACGAAATGGGCTCTGCAGGTGAAGGCGCAACGTCAGTTCACGCAGATGTCTAGTTGCAGTCAGCGGTGTTTGTGCCGAAGCCGCTAGTATCGGCATCCTGTTTGGGATGGTGTTTGCAATGTGCTGCTGCATCACATTGCGGACACCATCCCAAACAGGATTGCTGACATCTGCTTTCCGAAGAGGTCGAAAACCGGTTGCCAATGTAACTGTTTGAGCGTGTGAGACAAGTATCGTGAGTCACTGATAGGAGTTGAGTTCAGCCCTTGTCCAACAAGCATCGAGTCCCACACTGAGTCTCTTTGTTGTGGGTGCTGCTGCTGCAGATTCTGTTTTGGAAGAAGCGCGCTGAGGAGGAATTGCAACGCAGCGGTCTCAGTTACACAATTGTCAGACCAGGTAACACCAGCAGTTGACCGGATGAAACATATATTATCTCGTATTACTCCTGGCCTCGTAAGTGGCACGAGGTCTTTGCAGCTTTGGTTCCTGCAAACACATCTATCCATCAAGGATAAAAGTGAGCATTGATTTCAGGTGGAACAGGTGGAACATGATTTGTTTGTCCTCCTGGATGTTCTGGTACTTTACAGAAACAAGCATCCAGTGGTGTATCACTGTATGTCAGCACTGCCGATGCAACACACTCAACTCTGGTGTTGGGCTGGTATATCACACTCGCAATGGCTTGCAAACACCCGCAATCACCAATGGCTCTGCCACACATGTGACATGCATCACCATCTGCATTGCTTATAGCTATGCTACTTGAGTCAAGCAGCCCCTACTGGCAGCAGTAGCAAACCTGTCAGTGTTCATCAAACTGACGCGGCGGTGAATAGTGATAGCATATGTTCTACTCAACTTGCAAGGTCTTGCAAGTCCAACAACAAACTGTTCGTTGTGTGTAGGTGGGTTAAAGAACAAGCTATCCTCTGGCGAATTACAAGGCAACATTGTCATGGATGGCCCTAATACGTTTGGCTTCCCGCCATTCAAACGTTCGGGGTCAATCTTGAGGTCACAGGTGGGTGTGGTGGGTAGTGATAACCTCATGTCATAAACAGCGTGAGCTGCAGGATGATTACATACCGTGACACTTGTTTCTGTACTTTTGAACGAAAGTTGAAGGTGGGGTTTGCATCAAAAGGCTGCTGATGATCTGCTTGCTGTTGCCACATGGCCTGCTAGAACTCGGCTGGCTTCCAAATGCATGCATCTGTATCTTTGCATACTTGCTCAGATGATCGGCTGCAGAGGGCTGATTGCGTTCGCCATATGAGAGTTGTTATCCACTTGCTCCACATCTGTTCACTGCTTGAGCACTACCCGATGAACTCTCCAACGTCAGCCCACAGCACATACTGGTCACTGCACTGCCTGATTGCTGATGTTGTACTTACTGCCTTTCAGGTTGCTGATGTGTGTGTTGAGGCACTCGTATCTCCAGCAGCAGCAGATAAGGTCGTGGAAGTCATTGCTGAGCAATCAGCACCAGCTTACACATTGCAGCAGCTTTTCGAGAGAGTTTGAAGGCGGGCAGCTCTGGCGTAGACCCCAGAGGAACAGGCAAGCCCGCCTTGGAGTGTGTGTGAAGGGGGGGGGGGAGCTGGGGGATTGACACTGTCCAGACCTATGACGGTCAGTGGCTCTAATATTTGGTACCGGGGTATTTTGTTATGTGATGCGACCTTCATGTAGACATCTGTCAATATCGTCATGTTGGATGCGTGCATTGCACTTTGCTGTGGTCTGGTCAAGGCGTCAAGTGGTCTTGCAAGGCTATGGGTTATGCTGTGTGCTGACAGGCCTACAGATCTTTGTATAGGGGGTGTTCGCTGGTGTCGTTCATGAGGCACCAATTGCAGTCGGGCTGAGTCATTGGCGTTATGCATCCAGATCAGTGCTGTGTGGCCAAGGCAGATCACGTGGCGACATGGCCATGGATCATCCAAATGTAATGGATAGCTTTCCCAGTTGAGCGGATCACTGCTCAATCCAACTGTGAAGGCTGGTGGGACTTACGGTGGGGTCGGGCAAATTGCCGCGCGGTCGATGGGCGTACGGCTGGTGCTTGTTCGGTCTGATGGCGCCTACCAGTGGTCAGTGCACTGCACAATCATATCAGCCAGACTCAGCCTCCGGCTGAACATTCCAGCATTCCTTGTCACTACCAACTGCGAATGTCTCCCGCGACGTAGTTGCCAGCGG
Source organism: Coelastrella sp. UTEX B 3026 (assembly GCA_002588565.1). Lineage (NCBI taxonomy): Eukaryota > Viridiplantae > Chlorophyta > Chlorophyceae > Sphaeropleales > Scenedesmaceae > Coelastrella > Coelastrella sp. UTEX B 3026. Next base: position 10,648 of record NSMO01000339.1, read on the forward strand.
GGCTTCGGAGAGTATCAATCATCAGGGCCCGGCTCGAGGCTTCCGTTGCTGGCAGCGGCGGACTCCGGCTCCAATGCTTTCAAAGCCGCCAACTCCTTTGGCCCATAGTAATCGCGCCACTGGTGTTTGCAACGCTGTAACTGATGCATGCCATGTCAACCGGAAGCGCGGCTTCAGCTGGACTGCAGTATCGGATACTCGGCTGTTGTCACCCAGCATGTCCAAAGAAGCAATGCGTCCCGGGGGAGAGATAAGCTATTGCTGCGAGCAAGGCCCTCGTGGTGCCAGCAATAAGTGCGCCGCATTTAGTGGGCCGCGTCCGGCAGACCGTCTTGTCCACGTAGTAAAGACGACCGCAAGCCGCTTTCGGAAGCTGCAGTGCAAGTGGCGGTCGCTAATTGCGGCCGTGTTGTTAGGTGCTAATAGCACCGCAGATGATGCCATCCGGCCTGGGCTGTTGATATTTGAGGCAGTTCGCAGCTTGAATTTAGGGGCCAACGCTATAGTACCAGCAGCCTCCAGTCTTTGACACCTGGCGCTTTCGGCAGATGCAAGTATATTGTACGTACAGCAGCCTGATGGTGGTCCAAGTGTTATTATTACAGGTTACCGCTTGGTGCACCACGCTTAGCCTCAGATATAGCCTAGATATATGTAGTACTATAGTATGCACGCTCATGAAAAACTTCACAACAATGAATGACTAGATCAGCCATCGCCAACCGTTGGCAACATGGCAAGAAGAAATGGTGTATTTCGTGCAGGAACCACATAAGACTCATCTAATATCGTATCAAACCTCCTCAGGGCCAAAGCAGCAACCTACCAAAAACAAGGTTCTAGTACTTTGCATAATGTATATCATTCTTGCATGTTAGAGAACTTGGATTACTGGAATCATCTCAGATTTTCAACAGCCAGATCAGCGCACCCACAACACACGTGTGTGGCAGCGGGCGGCATGAGAGACATATCTGCAATCATCAGACGTTATCTACTGCCTGGATGCAGCTGATGTTGTCAAGAGTCATATACACTGAATCCCTTGGCAACCAGATCATCACTATATGAAAAAATGGGCATCATCATAAGCTACCCACCAGCCATAGCACTATGGCCATCCGCCCCGCGCCCTATTTCAGAGGCAGCAACAACAGCACCCTAAGCGGTGATTAATAAAGGCATCACGTGATGGTCAGGGCCTGTTGCAATGCATTTTCCAGCATTGAGCCAGGCCGATGCCACCTGTCCACATATTCATGCAGCCCTTGGCATGCATGGCACCTTCCATTGCCTACAACACCTAAAGCAAACCCATCACACCGGGATCACAAACCCTATGCTCTCATGAACGCCAACCTTGTAGACATCATTGCCAAGAACAAAATCATCTGGGACCAATAGAGGGCAGTTATAATGGTATTTCACAGATCTAGAATTCAAATACAGCGTTGGCCCTTTTAGCCAAAACAATAACCAATCCACCTGGTTATGCGGCACAGACCGATAATCGCCACAGTGGCTTGTGCTGATAGATCTACTCTAGGGTACCTGGCTCCACAGCTGGTCAAGTCAGCAATGCACATAGACCGCTGGACAGTCACCTTTGTGCTGTGGGTGTTGCAGAAGTGCCTGTTGGAAGTTGCCGCTGAATATTGCCCCCTCCTCCGGACACCGCAAACCCGCCCGCTAAAGCCTGCGCCGGCCCCACAGCGACTCTGGCTGATCCGCCATTACTGGTCCGGGACACCATCCCAAAGGCCATGGCATTGGACAACGCATTGCCCGGGTTCTTGGGAGAGTCGGCAGCAGCTCGCGCAAGCGCGTCAGCTACGATACCGGTTGCAACAGCATTTGCGACGGAATCCGACACACAGTCGACGCAACCTGTCCCTGACGTCGATGTAGCCGCTGCCTCGCCATGCAACACACCGACAGCTCCAGAGAACGCGCTGGATGTGACATCACCTGTCTCCGATGCAGCACTTGACGTAGCCTTGGATACTGAGTTGATGCCCGCGGCTGCTAATCCAATTGCCAAAGAGTTTGCTCTCCCGTCTTTGGTCTCCGCCTTCGACGCTGCCGCCCCTTGCGCTTGTATGATACCCGTTGCGACTCCGGCCGCCAGTGATCCGGCGGAGCCCGACTGCGTTCCGGCTGCCGACGCGACTGTAGCGCGACCGTTCAGTACTCCCAGCGAGTAGGCTTGACCTACCGCGGCAGCGTTTCCGACTAGCGTCGCTGCGCTCGCAGCGACGTCTGCGACCGTATCACCGGATACCGCGGCGGTCCAGCCAGACGACAGCGCTTGGCCCTCCTCCGTTGCTGCAGCTGACGTGGCGACGCCGCGGCTTGTCAGCGCTGACCCCGAAAAGGACGCCCCAATAGAGAGTGCATTGCCAGAGGCTGTAGTTGAGCTCGCCGCACCCTGCACGACAAAAAGATGCAGGCCTTACACGCTTCATTTCACATAGACAATGAACCAGGTGCACGCCACGGATGAGCATCGTCAACTCGCGAGGCCTGATTCAGCCAAAGGTCCAGGCACTCATTGAGCTGATCATGGCCAATACGCTGCAGTGACAGCTTGCTAAGATTCCTATTTCTCATCCCATCGCGAATCTAGATGTTCTGATGTTGGCCCAGCCACACCTGTGACTCGCTGTGCACTCCTCCAATGCTGGGGGCAACAGCGAGGGAAGCTGCCTGCCCAGTCCTTGTTATTGCCTTGGCAGACCCAACAGCTGAGTTCTGCTGTGCTACTGCTGCATTTGCAATGTTGTAAGCCAGGGCCGAACCGGTAGTGGTCTTAGCAGCAGCTGCAAGCAATAGACAGCACACCCAACAGGTGAAGGCAGATTCCATCGATTCATCAACAATTGTGACCCACCCCAGCACAGTGCAGATTCAGCTACATGCCGAGAGCAAAGTAGCAGATGGCTAGAACCACTGCAGCATGCATGTCTGTCGATATACACACATGGTTATGTACACCAAGTTGTCAAACGCAGTTCAAGCATGCAACCACTGACTCAGTGGGCCTGTGACAGGCCCATTGTTGTACAGAGGCATCTATGTGAGTGTGCAAACATACAACTGCCTACTGGACCAGCCTAGCTACACAGGCAGCATTACCTGATGTTGCAATGACGTTTCGTGTTGCTCCCTGGGCGACTGCCACATTGCCTGCCACAGCATCATACTCAGATGTAGCAGCGTTGACATCAACTGCAGAAATAACATACATCAGGTGTGCGAATACGTGTTAGCCTGTTACTGCAGTAAAAACAGCCTTGCGGTTCTAGGATGGCACATGTCTAGTTTAGGGCTTAGGAACTGGTCAAAACTGCCAAGGTTACTTGGGCTCGTGACAGTCATGGCACAGGATGCATTACTTCCTGATCTCAAATTCTGTATACATGGTGCTCATACGTGCAGCTTGACGCTTTTTCCACAGCAGTTGCTGTAACAACATGCTGCTGCTGACGACATTGCTTACATTGTATACGCTGTTTAGGCCCTGCTACAGTGCCATAAGGCAAGCAAAAGCGATCTGACATTCAGTGGGTTACTAAATACTCAGTAGGAAGGTGTTTGATGCTGTAGCTGGCCTGATCCAACAGATCAAACCCAACCGGCCGGCACAAACACTGCTGCAGCCAAAGCTGATGACAGCCAGCAAACTGAGGTATATACAAACCATTCAAAGCACAGCTGTCCTGTAAAAGAAAACATCAGCAGCCACAGCAATTTGCTGCATTGAACACGACCTTGCTCCTGCGTAAGCAGCTCGCACATATGCTGAATATACCAACCACAAACACCTCACATATAACTATCAGCGATTGTGATGTAAACAATGGTGGCTGCAAAGAGCAGTTTTGTGTGCTGGCACAAGCTGCCTAGCCAATGGCTTGACGCCACACAGCAGCTGCATTACCCAGCACAACTGATGCTACAACCCACAACGTACTAACACACAAACGGCACAGATACGCATCCACTGCATGATGTGGGCTGTGGTGGGGTCCATCAAACCCCCCCCCCCCCTCACCTCCTATGGCCCCGCCGTCATATCCGTTGATGATACTGAACCCTCCCGCCACAGCAGAGCCCTGAGCAGCAGTCGCCTTCACATCACCTGCCAGGAGCAGCAGGAGTCAACAAGCCATAAACTGAGCAAGTGATGCATGATAAGCCTGCTGCTGCATCCGATGTGCCTGCGCTATATGGTCGATGAGAAAGTCCCAAATTGCGGCATTGCGCCATGTTTTCTCATTAAGACCCGCTGTTGCACTAGAAGAGAGCAGGCAGGTTGAGAAAAACGTTTGCTTCTGTATACTGTCATTTTCCAAATCAACATCATATTACATCCAGGTGATGCACATCCAGCAAGCCCACACCGGCTTCTGCTGGTGCTACTCAGCATACAGGCCACAGAAAACACACATTACAGTAGCACCTTACTAGGTTACAGCTGCCGGCTGCCGTGAGCTATTACGATTTCATGCCAGACTGGCTGCTTCCAGGCCCTGGAGGTAGGCTACCTCTGAAGGGTCTATGCAAAATAACTCACCGAGGACTTGTGCCGCGCTGTTGGGGCTGATGGCCAGGTTGACTTGTCCTGCTTCCGCTGTACCTCTGCCTCTGCTGGTTGCTGCCACATCATTCTCTGGCGTGTCCAGCTCATCATCATAGTCACCAATTGTGATGGGGCCAGCTGCAGCAGCACACAACAACAGCTGCATGATATGATGTTTGAGCAGTTCACTTTAAGCTCGTTGCACAGCATCCTGCCCCAACCACCCACGATACATCAGCACCATGCTGCAACATTGAATCACCGGGTGTGGCCATGCACGTATACAGCGTATGAGGTCTCCCAAACCCAGCAGTAGTAGCAGCAGCAGCAGCAGGGTCGACCTGATCATCTTAATCACAATGTCTGTTGGGCCAGCTGCAGCAGAGGATTAGGAAAAGGTTTACATATGTTAGGCTGAACCACACTCTCTAGCTAGCACTACATAATAGTGTGTCACACTTGCCAGTGGCTGACATGGCCATTCTAAGCACAACCGCTATATTGGTGGCCCATGCTAATTACTTGCCAGTGGTTGTTTGCAAGCCACCGTGCAGTGAATTGTGTTAATGAGCAAGCACCTCAAAGTAGATGGGTACATGCAGAGACGTTGATTGCCTAAGCTGTGTTCTGACTGCACCTCTAGTGAGCTGCGCCACGTCAGCAGATGTTTTCTGATGCAGTAGTGTGCTGAACTAGCTAATTTTGACAAGCACACTAGTACTGTTGTTGGTGGTACTAGGAACCATCGCGACTGTCTTTTCAACTGTATGACACAGTCGGTCCTGCTGAACAGAGCTGCAAGAGCCTCACATTCAGAGTAGAGAAACGTGAGTCCACCCGCTACTGCATTCCCGACTGCTGTTGAAGCAACAGCACCTGGATAGTTACGCGCCTTCATGCCACCTGAAGACAAACACAGCAGAAGGCAACTTGGTGACGTATAGCACACAAAATATGTGATCATAGCAGACGCTGGTGTTGGTATTGAGACTAGGACCAGTTGTCATGGTTTCAAGGTAGTCGTCCTTGCAAGGCACTGTATTGATTGCATTACTAAGCTGAAAACATCTGATCCCTATAAATCTGAACATTTCCCCCAGCTCTGCTCTGCTGGAAACCCATGCAACCCACAAGTAATCAGCTGTTTCATAACCCTCTGCTTCCTAGCCAACAACAAGAACAGGTGGTCTCCAAATCTCAGAGGCGCTAAAACATGCTGTAACATTAAATTTTGGGTTCAGTAGGTGCAAATAAGCTGTTCACGTACCATTGAAGATTCGTTGCACGTTGAGGTACCCAGCTGCTGCATTCCCCGCATCATTGTCAACCTTCTGGTCGATCTCTGAGACTATGGCTGCTCCAGACTTTGCGATTTTGCCAAAAAATCTGACTGGAAGAATACCAATACTCCAACCTGCAAGCATTGGAAGACAAGCAGTCACAAGGCATCTGACGGCAGGTGAGTGTGGCTGTACCTGGCGAGTCATAGGGATTCAGGCTGGGCTGTGTATCACCATGTTATCTACTGCTAGTGGCAGCCTCCACGTTACGATATGCCAGCTTCTTTCTGTTTACCGGCAACGTGACTGAACATGCGCCGAACCTGCTTAACTGCTGCATACACACCCAACTCTTTTGCATACGCATTGATGGCCTCTATTGAAACAGTAGCCCTGCCCTTGCGTTACAGGATCACCAGATCATACACACGGGTGCTAGAGGTCTGGGGCCAGGTGGATGCACTCGTCTTTGTTGTTACTGCTGCACCCCCGGTGGGAAAGCTCAAGGTTCCGGTTGAACACCCCGCATGAATCACATGCAGGGTTGATGATCGCTGTGTGCACTCAGGCCAACCCAGCACTCACAGGAGCACTCGCTCATAGTCCACAGACACCGTCAGCCTGGCGAGTATGACTGAAAACTGTATCAGTGCTGCACAGCTGTTGCACACAAACCTCACCACTACTAGTGACTAGCAGTAAAAAATTGTTGACGTCAGGGTCTGTATGATAGCTGCCTGCATTCATCAACTGAAGGTTCTACCAACCACAATAGGCCGAATATACCTTTTCCAATGAAGGTGTTTTCTAGCGCAAAGGTTCCTCGTGGGGAACATGTCTGCTTCTCAAATGAAACCCATGCAGGCTCAAGACCTGGGGCTAGTTCTCAATCAGTGTCACTCACCGTAGTTGAGAACTCCCCCGGTTGCCGTCCCCAGGCTGCTCCTGGCCCGGTTGTTGGTGTACAGATATAAACGACCACCATGACCTGCAATGCACATATGAAAATGTTGTGCTCATATCAAGCACATGACCAATGGTTGAATGACATCTGCTGTAAATGTTACTGTGCAGAGTAGCTTTAATACGTTTGAGTGCCAGCTTTGCAACTGCTGCTGTTGTTGCCATTGTTCGGGCTGCCACCGTTGCTTCTGCAGCTGTCAGCGCAGCCGCTGCTGCTGTCATTGTTGTTATGGCCACTGCAGTTGCTGCCCAAGTATTGCTGGTGCTTTATTGCTGTTGCTGCTGCTGCTGCTGCTCTTATCGCTGTTGCCACTGGTGCTGTCGTAGTTGTCGCAGCTGCCGCCATTGGTCTAGCTGCATCTGATGCTGGTGCTGTTGTCCTAGCGTTGCCGCTGTTGCTGCCATTTTTACGACTGCTGCTGTCACTGTTGCTGCTGATGCCGCCTTTGCATCTGTAGCTGTCATCTGCTGCTGGCATAGCAGTTGTTGCTGCTGCTTTCATCTTGCCACCACTGATCCAGCTGCTGTTGCTGCTGCCCCACCATTGCTGCTGCCACCTATAGCACTGCTGCTGCACTTATCGCTGCTGCTGCCTGCCGCCACTGCCCACCCTGCTGCTGTATTTGCAGTTTCCGCTGCTGCCATTGACACTTTTGGCATGGCTGCTGCTGCCACCATAATAGTAAAATTGTTGCTGCTACTGCCAAACATGACACCCGCTGCTGCTGCTGCTGCTGCTGCTGCTGCTGCTGCTGCGTGGGCCACAAACCAACGAGCACTGTTGCACTGCTGCTGCTGCTGCTCTAACCTTTGCTGCTGCTGCTGCTGCTGTCGTTCAATGACAGCCACTGCATTGGCTGTCCTGGCATGCTGACTCTTGTTTCTGCTCCTGCAACATTACATGCCAGAGGCCGCCGCACTACTCCTACTCTAGCTGTGCTGCTGCTGAGTTGCCAACACTGTCACTGCCCCCGTGTGCACTAGCACCAATACTAACTGCTGCTGCTGCTGCGACCTGTGTTGCTGCTGCCGCCATGGGATACACTGCCAGTGTAGATGATGCTGTCATACCATTGCTGCATTTGTTCTTGCTCCTGCAACAACACATGCCAGAAGCCGCTGGCACACTTCCTTGCAGCTGCTGCAGCTGGGGCTGCTCACCCATGTCTGCTGCTGCTGACACAGGATGAACTGAAGCCATCTGCCAACAAACACCATTCACTGCTGTTGCTGCCGCCTTTGTTGCTGCTGCTGCTGCTGCTGCCACAATTGTTTGCTGCTGCCGTTGCTGCTGCCAATGGTCTCACTGCCATTGCAGCTGCTGTCATGCCTGCTCCTGTTACACTGCACACCAGGAGCCGCTGCAACAACTGCTTCTGCTGCCGCTGCCGGCGCTGCTGCTGCTGGGATATGACACACTTTTGTCGCCCCCTCTCGCGACAACAAGCTGCCGCTGCTGCATCCAAGTTTGTAGTTCCTCTATTGCAGCATGGGCCATAAACCAACCAGCACTGTTGGCACTGCTGCTTCTGCTGCGGCTGTTACCTTTGCTGCTGCTGCTGCTGCTGGTCCAAGTTGCTCACCACTGTTTACTGCTCCTGACACAGCATGGCCCAGGCCATGTATCAACGAGCACTGCCCACTGCTGCTGCTGCCGCTGCTGCAAACTTAGCTGCTGCTGCCGCCATCCAGTCTAGTGCCACTGTAGTTGCTATCACCACTGATGCTGTTTCTCCGCTGTTGTGACCCTGCACAATAGAAGCCGCTGCTACATTCCTGTGCCTGCTGCTGCTGCTGCTGGGATTGCTAAACACTGCCGCTTCCCCCTGCGACAGCAAGCGCTGCTGCTGTGTACAAGATAACACAGCGTGGGCGGGGCCCTTGACCATCAAGCAGTATCCACTGTTGCTGCTTCCACTTTGCTGCTGCTGCTGCTGCTGTTGCCGCCGCCATTACATTAAATTTTGCTGCCACTGTGCTGTGCTGGCATAGCTGAAACTGTTTTGCTGGCTCCTGCAGCGCCATATGCGCTACTTGTCCATTGCTGCTGCTCCTGCCATAGCTGTTGCAAATGCTGCCACTGGGCGCTGCTGCTGAGTTTGCCAACACTATTGCTGTCTTGCCCTGCCAAAACCTGGCGATCACCCGCTGCTGCAGCATACAGTGTGTAAGACTCACCAATGTTTACTGCTCCTGAAATGGCATGGCCCGGGGCCATGTACCCGCGAGCACTGTTGGCACTGCTTCTAACATCGGACAGCGCGCCACCTGCTTGTATGTTAACATCATTTCTGGCAAAACTAACAGTTTGACCTTGACCTGCAGCTCACATCCATGTGCGACAATGATTTGATATTATGTTACTGACGTGATTGGCACAGACACCTTGCATCAACCCAATCGTGACATGCTCAATTTTGTGTTTGCGCCAGCAAACCTCCAACATATTGTTGGAGTTGAACTTCATGTTTGACCGAGTCAAACAATATTTTCAACACCCCTGTTGGTTCTGAACACTTGACATGTGCAATCACAACACACGTGTGACATATGCTTTGGACGCTGTAACCAGCTGCAAGCCTGGGTCGATTACTACTGTGAGATTTCAACTGCTTATATGATATCTTAACAGCTCCGGACAACCAAAGCACTGCTGCTGCTGCTACTGCTGCTGCTACTGCTGCTATCCTTGCTGGCACAACAAAGCTGCTACACACCACGAGCTGTTGACCCCGCACCTGCTGTAGCTCGTGCTTGTGTCGTGCTCCCAACCATATCAAAATTGACATCAATCCCCTCCTTGGTACTGCGGATAAACTGATCTGCATTTGCCACCACAGCACCGTACTGCAGCCCCGGCCTACCAGTTGCTACTGCATCGGTTCCGGCAAGCACCCTGTTGCTTGCTAAGACATTCGTGGCTGCTAATGCAACAGCTGGTGCCAGTTTCGAGTCCGCCCGGGCGCTGTTTCGCACGCCGACCAACTCCGGTGTTGCTGTAGCGACTATCATAGTGTTATTTGCAAGGGTTTTGAACCTCCAGCCTTCGGGGTTCTCCATTTCAGGGTTTGGGTATGCTGCTTGTGCTGCTTGCACTACCCAGTTTACGTTGCCGTCTGCGTCAGTGTATAGAACGTCTGACTCGTTCATTTGGGATGCATTTAGTGTGCTGAAAACTTTCTGAACTTCGACTGATTTATTGCTGGGGTAGTAAGTTAAAGCTGCTGCTTGCATCAGGGACCTGCTGCCGCTGCTGCTGCGGGTGCTGCTGCTGCTGCGGGTGCTGCTGGGAGCGCCACTGCTGCTGCTGCTGTCCATGGCATGAGGCCGTGCACCTGCTGTGGAGGTCAGAACTGCGTTCAAGAGACAGAGTGGTTCATAGATCTTGGTGATCCTTATCAGTATACAGCAGCCTGAATCAACACTGTCGGTGGATAAAGCACAAGCTTGGAGCCAGCAGACCACTGGACTGATTGAGTTGCTCTCACGACTGCTGATTGGCTTGAGCACGTTGCCTTGCGTTAAAGTATTTCGGCACCAGTTGCTGTGAGCTAGTGCGCCATGTGGGTCAACACAGCCGGCCTCCCAATGTGCCCAGCGTCTATACAGGTGCACATGCAGTGACACAAAAATCAACGAAGCCCAATGATCTATGCTGCTGCATAAAGTGCTGAGTTGCGACTGCTTTCCTCTTGCAGAAGGCATGTCAAACACAGAGCGGCCGATGGCACTTACTGTCTCACGCCCAGGTTGCATACCTGCTATGAAGATGAGCGCACTTGTAAAAGCTGGCAGCAGCTTCCTGCTGCACTCCATGAATGTGCGGTGGTCTAGTTTGCTGCTGCAAGGAAACCTGCTGTGCAGTGCAAATTATGGTGCTGTGAAGGGAGTACGAGTGCAACTCGGACACAGCAGATAAGCGTTCACTGGTGCACATTGTCACTCGTGACTGCGTACGATTGTGTTAGCCGCTTGCTGACTAGTGACCTCAAACAGCTGATGTTGATGGCAAGAGTAGGCGCTGCGAACCTTGCGTGCCACAGTCTTTGACGAGGTATGCGCGTGAGAGGAGTATGATGATACCTGAGAAGTTGAACTGCAATCCTTGGGAGGCACAGAGTTAGTGTGTCTCCGCTCTTGGCTGCTACCCATTGAGCATCAGCTGTTCAAGGCAGAAAAGGCTGCTCTCCTCTGCCCCAGGTGCTGGCAACGCGAGCGTCACTTTCTGACAAGTGTTTGATGTGGTTTATGAATGTCCCGAAACGGCACGCTTCCGTGTTGGGCAGCTGCAGAGGGCTTTGTGAGCCAACTGGCGGGGAGCAGGGAATATGACCGCTTTTTCCCAGAAGACACAGTGCACGGATGTACAACGACACCTAGATGATCATCAAGCAAGCGTCTATCTGCTTGCCCTGCTCAGCTCGACGAGAGCGACTACATCAGCGGTACAACTGCTTGCGTTGTTTATCCATCCACAAACTAACCAATAATAATGCATGAACGCATCATCATGTAGTGTTACTCACAGTTACAAGGCGTCACATTGGCGGTCACCGGAGGTGCCACCAAGCGAGCACGTGGACCACCACTGTCCTGAAGCCCCGCTGCGATCGTTCGTAACCTGCAAAAGTGAGTCACACCATAAGTAAGGACAACCTGCTCGAGAAGTTTCCCGTTGATTACAGTGTACAGGGTGATCTTCCAGTTCACAGCACGCTGCGCACCAAGCAGCCACTCTCGTAGGGCCTCAGGAGAGCTTGTCTAGTAATGACTTAAATGATGATATGAGCACAGCCATGCAGCGATGTGGTCAGCATCCGCAGATCAGGTATTTCAGCATTGAAGTCGATGTTATGCTGGCC
>NSMO01000340.1:0-20446 GCA_002588565.1 Coelastrella sp. UTEX B 3026
TTGTTACACCTGGCTGCTGCTCTGTCTAGTTCCTCCACTTCGCTACTGCTGAGTCTCCATCCTAAAGCACCAAGGTTCTCCTGAGCCTGCTGGAGGTCTTTGGCGCCAGGGATTGGTATGGTGCCCTTACATATACACCAGTTAATTGCAACCTGCAGCAAATTATGCACCATCAGACACAGGATATAACAAGTGCTATCATCAGCCATAGTAATGTCGCCAACGGCCCCGCGCCCCATGTCTCACAGTCGGATCTTGAACAACTATCACAGACACAGGATATGAGTGTCATGCCTTGGCTGTCACACTTGTTCCAGGCTCGCTGCTCTGGTGCGAGCCCTAGCTTTAGACATTATGATTAACTGGCAGCAACGGGTGGTGTTCTGTGGCAGGGATGCTGAATCTGCTGTCCAGAGGCAGCAGGAAGGATGCAGTATTTGAGGACGACCTCCTCCTCATGAGCGAAACACACTGCCTTCTATACTCTACTATACAGATGGAGATGCGCAGCAGCGTCAAACCCATCAGCAACAGTGTCGCAGCGACTGCAGATACTTAGTCCCCACCTGAGACATGGTCTTCCTTCTGCTTTTGGCTATGGCTTCCAAAGTGCCCGTAACAGGTGCTATCCCCGGTAGTAGCTGCCTAAACAGACTCCCCCTCGGCCCCTTTGGCAGGTTACTGCTGCTGTATTTGCCTGTCAGCAGCCCGAGAGCTAAGGGACTGTATGCTATCAGTGTCACACCTAAATCATCTGCTGCTGACTTGATTGCTGATTGGGCTGGACCTGAACTCAGCAGCGAGTATTGCACCTGTGTTACAACAGCAGCAAGGTGGAACTCTGGATTTGGAGCTGGCTGGCCTACAGATGTCTGAGGCATTATCTACTGTTACAAGGTCTTGAACCCGTTGAATGTGATAGAAACAGCTTGGGCCGTGCAACATGTGCTGTTGCTGCCTGCAGCACCCTACTTGCGGCCCCTCAGCAGCAGCAGACACAGCAAATAACAGCACCAACAGCACCAGCAGCAGCAGCAGCAGCAGTTCACCTGTGCAGATGCCAGAGGTACCCCCCTCTTCTCAAAGTCTCCTGCGACCCTCTTCAACTCCTTAGCGCCATAATTCGACACCCCGACTTCACGCACTAAGCCCTGCTCATAGCAGTCAGCTAAGCCATTCCATAACGCCCATTCCTGCATACACATATACACATACAGCACAGTGCAGTCCAGATGTCTGGATGTTGTCAGCATCAGAGCTTGTCATCATGAACAGCACAGAGGGAGCTCTTTGGATGGCGACCCCACGCATGACACTGCAGCTCTTGCCAGCGCATCTGACCTGTTGCATGGCTCAGTCATTTTGTAACTGCTGAAGCTGCTGTGCAATGCTGATGATTTATGTATTGCTGTCAGCAAACCAAACAATAGCTGTGGTATTGATGAATATTGCCAGCAGATTGTGTGTTTGTTGCGGGTGCGCGAGTAGAAGTGGCTAGGATGCGAACCGTGCCGTTCCACAGCTGCAGCAGAGGCTAATTTAGGATAATTTAGTTCAGCTGCACTAATACATGTCCAACATCTGAGGTCCTTGCTGTGCCTATAGCGGTCTGTCAAGTTTGGCTCATGTGATATAGAATGCCAAGCAGATTGCTGCATGCTACATGCAAGGGCTGCGAAGGACCATTCATCAAGCAACATGCAAGGGCTGCATGAACCCTCCACCGTTCACCAAGATGAGGACAAAGTGAATCCTCATGCCCCTACTGACCTGTAATGGTGCATACTTTGCTGCCGACCAGTGAAGTTGACCAATGCTGATCTGTTCAAGCCTGGTACGTCTCAAACTGCCCTTGCAAGCTGCTACAATGTTACCAGGTGTGATGCGCCAAGGGTACGCGGCAAACTTTGTTGCTATGTGGATGTTGCCAGCCGTTTTGGCAGAGCCAGGGTATTCCCTGCAGCCAACATGTTTGCAGTCGACATGCCAAAGTTAGTGTGGCGTGGGTATGTGCTAAACTTTGTTGCTATGTGAATGTTGCCGGCGGTTCTGGCTGAGTCAGGGTATTTCCTGCAGCCATTACACTCAAGAAGCAAATGTTAGTGTGCCAGGGGGGGGGGGCACGTACCCAAGCAGTGGGTATTGAAAAACCAGTTGCTGCATATTGCGAGGCAGCCCAAGGCGCAGTGCGACAGGTCTCAGCGGTAGCTGGTATCATGTGAAAGTGACTGAGCCATGCAACAAGTTGAATGCGCTGGCCCAGACCTGCAGTGTCCTGCATCAATGCATGTACCATGTGTCATCCAGACAGTGCATCAGTGGTCTCAACAATACTCTGGACCTTGCCTATCTTGAATAAGATAGAACAACATGCCAGATGCTGTGTATCTTGTCTAATCGCACTGTGACTGTGGTCAGGCATTGATGATGAAGTGTAAAGCATTGTGAGCTTCAATTTTGTGATGGTCTCAAGTCTAAAGCAGCTTCAATTCTGATGCAGAGAGGCCGGAAAGGCATGCCAGCTCTCACTTGTCAGTCCCCCACCTGATGAACTCCCCCAACAGCTGCTCACTGCGTCCGTTCAAAGCTCCTGTCCCATAGCTATCAGCAGTATCAAACAAATTGATCCCTTTTGACACCACCAGGTTGAATAGTTGCTGTAGCTCATCATCCATGGCTGTGTCATAACCCCACAGGAATTTGTTACCCCAAGCCCAAGTGCCTAAACCCATAGGAGACACCTGCAGCAGCAGCAGCTGATCAATGATCATAAGGGTTGTTATTGAGATATGCTTTGTATGAAAACTAGAAAGCTGGCTTGCCTCACAAACGAACACCGTGTTGACTGCATGCTGGTGCTGCGCTGCTGCTGCTGCTGCTGCTGCCAGTTTGATGGCACTGACGTAGACTAGCTACATGGTCACCAAGAGAGCTGACTGCGCTTCTCAGTTGCTCTGCAAGTACTGCTGTGGTACAAGAGGGTACTTGCTAGTGGTAGCAGCTGGTTACTACATAGCAGGTTGTGACACAGGTGCTGCAAAAGAAGTAACACGTAACCAGTTCTGCCGCACACCTCGAGCTGCCCCAGCTTCACCACCTCACGCCTGTTGTATGCAGGTCTCTCCGTGACTCGTGCTGCTCTGCATTGGAAGCGAGCGCTGGCACAGCGCCTGCTGCGAGATGTGAAAGGCTGTGCCGGTAGTGCTACTGTCTGTAGGAGATGCTGGCTGGTCGAGGGACACTGGCTGCCCAACGTCACCTCACGCTGCATTGTTAGTGTTGTGAACGACAACACAGTCGCTGCTGTTGCACAGCACGCAATTAGAGCTTCAAGTGAGCACCCAAGGTGGTGTGTCGAGACCAAGGACAAGCCTACAGGCAGAGGGTCGCCGCGGGGCTAGGGTGAAAACGGAGAACAGTGGTTATTTAACGCCCGGTCTGGTAGTCAGTCACCTGCTGATTGTTTGGGGGAATTGAGCGGGCTTCAGTTATGTCGTTTGGCTGGTCGCTTGCCCGGGCCTGCCGATTGCATGGCATCATCGCAGCCAACGGCTGTCGCACAAGGCGCTTTAGCGGAGAAGATTGAAGCAGCTGTGAAACGGAACAAGGCGCTATGATGATCAGGTGTCTCCCTACATCTCTGTGCATGAATGCATCCTCCCACCCTACCAGGGCCTGCAAGCCACGAGCAATACCATCACGCCCTTCAACGGCTTCACCAAGAAATCATAGGCGGTATCACGCAGCGAGACCGGCAGTCAGAGTGCAAGCTGCAAGTAAGCAGTACCAATTGTGCACTACTATGCTTGCGAGACCACTTTCACGGTCCCGCACTGTTCAGCGATAATTGCAGTGTCTATCAACACCCCCATAGCAACCAACAGCAAGTCGCAGCTATGCATGCACGGCGCCCAGTGTGTTTACTGGCATAATTGGTTGTTGCAGGTGTTCCGGACCGATCAGCGAATGCAGAAGAGCTCATTCTCAAGTTGACAGACTCTCTAAGGCTACTCGAGACTGAAAGGGATGAAGCCGTCAAGACTGGTGAGTAATCCTCTGCGCTCAAAGGCTTGGGAAGTTCAACCAGCAGTGAGGCTTAAGCCGGCAAGCTTGCCGTACATGATCTGCCACATCAGCATGCTGGCAGTGCTGATTGCCCGTGGCTAGTGGGTTTACTGGGAAAACGTCCGGTTCGAAGCGCCTACGTTCGCCGCAAACTATCAACTGCAGTGCAAGCAGCTGCTGCAGCTGCAGCTCCAACAGTACTGTAGCACTTGGCAGCCAGCAACACGCGACATATCTGCGGTACATCCACTGAAGAACAGACGCATATATTATCCGACACACAGTATGTATATGTAAGCTACCCACCAGCCGTAGCTCTATGGCCATCAGCCCCGCACCTCATTTCAGAGGCGGAAACAACGACACCCAAAGCAGTGAATCAATCAACTGAAAAACACCATGTGTGCTTGCAATGCTGCTGCTGCTGCTGGTTCAGCTGAGTCGTGTGCTCGCACGGCTGTGAAGCTTGATGAGATGACTCGCCTACTGGAAAAGCTGGCCGTGGACAAGGTGGCCGAAGGTGACGATTCAGGGGCTAGGGAAGTTCTGAAGGTGCGGCTGCCGAGAGTAGGCGGACTTCGTCCAGTGGGGGGGGGGGGGGGGGGGGGGGGGGGGGGGGGGGGGGGTTGTGGGGGGGGGGGGGGGGGGGGGGGGGGGGGGGGGGGGGGGGCGGGGTGGGGGGGGGGGGGGGGGGGGGGGGGGGTGATATATGTGGTGGTGTGTGTGCTACTGATGTTATTGCTGAACAAGACAACCACCTGCCAGTACGAACTCGGTTGGCCAGTTGGAACGAATGTTTGATACAGAATCTGAATGTGGGTCAAGAGTTGTTATAACTGTTATGAGATTGCATTGCCGCTGCCTCTGCTGTCAGACTTCAAGGTCTTTCTGCATGTAGCGTATTGTCCTTCCCAGCCTGTAGCATTGTCCTTTCCAACCTGTAGCGGGCAGATAGGCATTAGAAATAAAGTATCTTCAGTTCATTTGGCGTCCAGCATGTTGGGCTGCTGCTGCTGCTGCTACCGTGGTATCTCTACAGGAGAAGGCTGCTGTTGCCGAGATCATGACTCGCACCAGCACCCGTGCACAAACAAACTTCAGCCTGGCATCTAAACTGGCACAAAAGATCGGGCAGCAGCAAGCAGAACTCATGACACTGCTTGGCGGCTCCAGCAGCACTGCTGCCAGCACTAGCAGCAGCAGTGGTGGCAGCAGCAGCAGCAGCAGGACGTCTACACCTCAAACTGAAAGCAGGAGCTACAGTGTTTACACAGGCACACAAAAGCCAGATTATACTACTGCCACCGCCAGCAGCAGCAGCAGCGGCAGCAGCAGCAGCGGCAGCGGCAGCAGCAGGTATGAGGCACCTTGGGAGAAGTCACTAGCAGAGGCTCGTGCAAGGATCAAGCAAGCGGAGGATGAGGCTGCTGCTGCTGCTGCCGCTGGGAGGAGCAGTGCAAGCTGGGCAGCAAGGAGTAATAGAGAGACGCTGGATGTGAGTACTTTGCTGCTGCCGGATGCATTTGAATTTTTTGAATCATCAAGCTGTACGAGTCTTGTTATGATGCTGGAACCAGTGTGGGCACTGATGTGGCCGCTGATGCTGTGCTGCTGGACATGCTCCGGAGCGTATCATGTACACACTGAAATTGTAAGGCGGCAACGCATCTGTTGCATTCCATTAATTACGATGTGCCCACTGCGCTGCCCAGCAGCGCTCAACGCTCCGCACAGCCAAATACATGATTTGTCACAGTTCTGTGCACAGGCTGTATCAGTAACCGCTGGACTACTACTGCTGTTGCCGCATGCTGTACGTACAGGAGGCCCGTGATCGCTTACGCAGTCAGGCCTGGGAATCCGTCACCGAAGCTCGCAGTCGCATCAGACAATCAGCGACGGAAAGCATCGAGCAAGCCCGAGCCCGTATCGCTGCTGAGGATGCTGTTGTTGTAGCTCAAGTACGTAAGTTGATGGACAGGTACAAGGCAGGGGGCTATGTGCCGGAGCAGGATCTGGATTGGGCATTCAGGCAGTTGGAGAGACGCAGCTGGAGGTATTGATGCGTTTTAATGACAGATCTGCTGTGTATTGTAGCAGAGTTGTTGGTTTAAGATGTGTACAGGGGTGGATCGTATATAGTATGCAAGTGTAGCATTGCATGCAGTTCCAGTATCAAGTGAGGGAACTACATGTATTGCTTGGCATTCTATGTTGCATGCGCTGCTAGATTTAGAAACATTTCACATATTGTTTTGGTTGGCGTTTCATGTGCCTCATGGTGGTAGCTTTGGATTGGGCATTCAGGCAGTTGGAGAGACGTAGCTGGAGGTATTGATTGATGCTGTGTTACCGCAAGTTTGCAGTGTCTGGTGGCAGGGGTGTGTACAGGGGGGTTTGTGTTTATTTAGTACGGAAGCGTAGCATTGCATGCGGTGCTACCCGGGATCTGTCGTAGAACCGCCGATCTGCGACGTTCGTTGCCCCCAATCTGCTGTTACTGGTAGCAGGTCTTTAGAGTCGTTAGGTCACCGTGTGTCAGCGTCAGAGCCTGTCAGAGCTTTGTAATGAGCAGCCCAAGGCTCCTTTGGGTGGTGACCCCCATGCATGACACCGCAGCTCTTGCCAGCGCATCTAACCTGTTGCATGGGGATGTACATAGTGCGCAATTGTAGCGCTGCATACAGTTCAGACTTCAAAAGCTCGCTGGCTGGTGCCGGAAGGAGTTTGAATCCACAGAGTGTGTTACAGAGTATTGGTAATGGTATGTTATAACAAGTGAGGGAAGTACATGTAGGTATGGTTGGCATGTTTCCTGTGTCGTGGTGGCAATAGCATCTCATTTTCGATTCCGCGGGACTGCATACATTATCATGTTGGCGTTTGCATAATTGCAACGGTACGACCCATGGTGCTTGTGTAGAAAACAGGGGACTGATATAGAGGGACTGAGATCTGCGGTGAAGGTTGTTGGTGTGGAGCATAAGGGTTGTGCCGCACTGCCGACCGCCATTGTTGGCAGTACTGTACAGTTGGCACATGTGCCGCAGGCGATCAACTGGGTTGGGGCTGGATGTTGGTCAAGATGTGTAGCGATTCAAAAGTGACTGAGCCATGGACACTGTTGAAACCCCTGTGCTTCACTTCACTTCAGGTAAACATTGTGGTGCAGCCGAGATGTTTGGATGCTGGCAGCGTCAGAGCTTGTCATCATGAGCAGCACAGATCTGGAGATCTAGAGAGCTCTTTGGGTGGCGACCCCAATGCATGATAGGACAGCTACTGCCAGCGCATCTAACTTGTTGCATGGCTCAGAAACCTATACACTGTTGAAGCACAGGACACCTGTAAGAGGTGGAGTAACCCCTCAGATTCATCTTCACCCCGCGCCCCCCCCCCCCGCTTTGATGCTCACTGCTGTGATCCATGCGGATACAGATTCAGCCTCGTGGGAAAGGGCGTATTGTGAGGATATACCGGTCTCTCAGAGTCCTTCTCGATGTTCATTCATGACAGGCCCTGCAAAGCCTCGGAGGTTCCTTCGAGTGTTAGGTTCTCAGGGTCCCGGATCACCTCCATGGCCTGATGAAGCCATCAGTCCCATACTGACTTGATGCTGTATACCGCAGCTGCCGTGTGACAGCTCCAGATCCGCTCTGCACATCTGAGCCCGTTTCGGAAGTTGCACGTTGTGTGATCACTTCCGCTTTCACTCCACCCGCAGCACATGCTTGCGCTAGCACGTACAGGGCACCGCGCACATATCACCCACAATTTTGGCTGCTTTCGGACACGAGGTGTGCTAAACTCTGCCCCGTGTAGTGCCATCTGTGGTCACTGGTGTCTCGTACAAGCAGACACATTTGGGAGCTTTGAGTGGCTCTCGTACAGGCCCTAACTCCCGCTCGTGTGCACTCAGGTATATCAGTACGCTGCGATGGAGAAGGTGAACTTCGGCTCGGGCTACGGGTATGAGGTCGGATCCAAGGACAAACCAGCAGTAGTGGTGATTCAGGAGTGGTGGGGTGAGCAAGAGTTTTGCTGTCTCTGAAACGTCGCTGCATTCACTCATACGATGGTTACCGCCTAGGCCGGTCAGACACTTAGTGCTGACAGAATGCTTGCACCTGCAGCTTGTGCCAGTCTGGGTTCTATTTGCTGCTGGTGTTTGCAAATGTATCAGCTTTTCACGTGCACCAGCGGTTGCTTGCAACAGCTAATGCACACTGCAAGAGACATCGTGAGTGGCACTGGATTCAACAGTGGCAGAGAGACATGGAGCCGGAGCGGCCTAGGATCTATTCTTTGTTTTTGCAGCACCAGTTGAAGAGGCACCGCAGTCACTTGGCGCTCCAAAGACCATGCTCAAGCACTGCACCCCATACGAACGACTGATCGTGGCCTGATTGTGGTAGCTGTGATACAGTGTTGCTGAATGACATGTCATGCTTAACAACTTGCTGACTCAGGCGTCAATGACATCATCAAGGAGCATGCTCAGATGATCTCAGATGCTGGGTTCCGGTGTCTCATTCCTGATCTCTATAAAGGAAAAGTCGGAGTTGATGCTGAAGAAGCTAGTCATGTGAGTTCGAGACACCTTGATTTGAGTGATGCAATATGGCAGTGGCATTCATAGAACCGCTGCTTTGGGTGATGTCGTTTCTCCTCTAATGGGGCCCGGGGCCGATGGCCATAGAGCTATCGCTGGTGGGTAGCTTACATGTGTGTATTCAATTGATGGAGTAACACAAAGCTTCTACTGGTGCTGCAAGCCAATGCACTGCATCTCACGCCTAGCCTGGCAGCAGTAGCACACATGTCCTTGATGCATTCGCAGAAGCAGAGTGCAGTAGTTGGTGTAAGCGTGACCAGCCACAGTTGCATCTGTGCAAGTCCTTGACGTACAACCCCTGTCGCCCACGGGGCCGGGTGTGGACGGTAGAATGTGTGGAGGCGTAACATGACGTCCACGTATCTCTCCTCAGCATACGCAGGTGTTAACACAGCATTACGCTTGCATTTTAATTGCTGCACCGATCTGCACAAACACATTCCCGCTCCATACTTTGTCTAGTGCATGTCATATACATTTTAATCAACGTGCTCAATGTTACAACTGCTGCTGCTGCAGCTGATGAATAACCTTGACTTCAAAGCCGCAGTAGGAGAGCTTACAGACGCTGTCAAGTACCTGCGGTCATCAGGAGCCCAGAAAGTTGGCTGCGTCGGCTTCTGCATGGGCGGGGCATTGACGTTCGCAGCAGCTCAACACGCTGATGTGGATTGTGCAGCACCTTTCTACGGCATTCCAGATCCAGCTATCTGCGACGTGAGCTGCTGCATGCTCAGATATGGTATCCCCGGTTTGCAAAGCGGCGCTCTTGCAAATCAAATGTTACACTTTGGTACTGTGTGACACTTATGGCATGGTGGTAGTGTTGGTTTATTGTTGGGCCTTTGTCCTGTCCTGGAGCTGCTGAGCAATGGGTACCAACGGTTGCTAGGGCTGTGTACGGCAGCTGTGCTTGTGTTAGGGCACCAGGCCTGAAGCTTGCAACCTAACTGCTGGTGTGGTTTTGGGGTGATTACATGGGCGACTCCGGATCAACACAGTGTTCACACTGAACTCTGCATCATAGCAAGCAACCACTGCACAGGCACGATCACAAAAACAGCCACGGTTCAAAACTGTGTCATGGTGGTCTGTTGGCCGGGGCCATGAGCTGGGTTTACATGCACTTCACGCCTGCGGCTTTGGCTTACCAAGGTTAACAATGCTTTGCTCTGTACTGGTCGATGACTAAATGAGTGAATAAATGAGTGAGCTCCGCGTAACGCTTTCAATAAAGCGCTAGCGTAAGTTGAGGGAGGGTACTACCCTCCCACATAGTATGTGTGTCGACTCCACATTGCCTAATGTTGTACTGGTATTGTTTGTCCGTGCGCAGCCATCTGCCATCAAGGTTCCAGTTCAGGCCCACTTTGGTCAGATGGACACAATGAAGGGGTTCTCCGACCCAGAGGTGAGCCATTGTGAGGTGTTCCCCTGCAAGCCATTACGATATGCCGCAGCTTATCATATCCCATTGCTTGCAGCCTTTGCAAATGGACATGGCAGTCAGCATGTCACTAGGTGTACCCGGGTGCACATTGCTGTATGTAACTGCTGTTGTGTGTGTGAACTGAATGCTGCCACTCCTGATTTGATTTGTGTTCACTAACTTGATCGTGTGCCTGCCAGGAGGCATAGCTTTTTGGTCTATTTTGGAGCCCAGTTTAAGCTGCAATCGGTTCTGAAAGCCAGCATCGTTGACGGCAAGCGCTCATCTGACCTTGGCCAGCATTGCTACAACCCATTACGCACAAGATATGACATGGCGTTGTTCCTGAACTGCATGCAGTCCATCAAGTCTGTTGTTGACAAGATGAAGGCTGCTGGAGTTTCAGTTGAGTTATTCATGTATGCGGGCAGTGGACATGCCTTCATGAATGGGCTTACAGAGAAGGGCAGAGCAAAGATCAAAGGTAGGTCTGATGTGGTCCTCAAGGCTAGGACCTCAAATGACTCCTTACTTGGCAAGCAGCTGCTGCAGCTGGATTGCATTCATCATTCACAACTAAGCCACAATAGGTCGGCATATACTTTGAGATCGTTCACGACTAGGCTCGGTGGCCTTTGGTAGCAACTGAATACAATAGGCTGGCATACACTTTGTGGTGCTTGTACAGAGTAAGTGTATGATAGGACAGGGTTGGCTGGCACGTGCTGGCAGAGGTGCGCTAGTTAGTCAAAAAAGCAGACCGCAGCAGTAGTATCAGCGCGACAACTGCTGGCTGCTGCTGTTTTGTGTTGCAGAGATTGGTCAGGCAGAGCCACCTGAGTCAGAACCCAAGGAGGCATTTGACAGACTTATCAGCTTCTTCAAGAAGAATCTGGCATGAGCGACACATCAGCTTGTCTGGAGATATGGCTGGTCCATGTACCACAGGCAACAGCGTAAAGCGTCACTAACCTCACAGACGCTGACACCCAAGTGCTGCCCTGGAGCTTCTGCTGCATGCACTGCCATCAAAGCAAGCATGGCAGTCAGTCGGGCCGCGCTTCAGCAGCCGCCCCCCCCCCCCTGAAAGCAGGGGTTGCGTTTGGGCTGTACATATCCAGCAGTAGCATGCCACATGCTGTGGCACAGGATCTGGTGGTGTATGGCTATGGCTATGTTATGGCTTCAGGGGGTGAAGCTGTTGCACAGATAGTCTGGGCAGTGGGCCCATGGGAGCCCTCTGCCACTCAGCAACTCGGTCCAGCATCAGGCTCCTCTGCAGTGTGTGATGGTGCACCAGTGTGCAGGTCTGATGTAACAAATGATCATCGAACAGCCTCAACCTGGCTCCAGGCCAGACGCTATTTTATGATTGCGCATGCACTTGTCATGTCTCAGGCGATGTATGACACAGCAACGTGAGCACAAGGCCCCGTTCGCTTTCAACCTACTGATAGCAGTGCCGATCCAGCTGATGGCTGCAGTTGTTGCATGGTGACTGGCGCCGATGCCAGCTTTTCAGTTTTGATCCTAATGCTTTGAATCTACTGGATTGATTCTGATGCAGAGCTTGGGTCTGTCTGCGATGCAGAGCGTGCTTGCACTTGCCAAACCTGGTGGCTGTGACGGTTGCTGCTAGTGGCACCATTCACTCTGATAGCTGCTTCCAGTGACAGCCAAGCCAACGTGCCGCACAACATAGCAACTTCAGCTACTGCACCCACACGGCTTTGGGCTTGCCTGGGACAGCCAGATTGCCCTGCTGCACATCTCCATGGCTCTTCTTATCATGCACGCGTACCTGCAACAGCTGGTTTATGGCATCCCCCAGTTACTTCTGTGGCTACATGCAGAAAGGGCGACAAGCGGGTGGTTGCAGGCCCAGCTGCAGTGTGTTGCGACCCCGGCCTACTTAGTGCTGCATTTTCTGCTCCATGCGTCGCAACTGTTAACTTCGGTGGCAATGGGAGGTGTGCGCCCTCCGGAAGTGCACGGTGGTTGCGGCATGTCAGCAGCCCTTGCTAGACGCGATGCAGCCACTACAGATAGCTGCTTGTGCTGACGGCATGTCCTACAGCAGGTGCGCGCCTCGTCGCAGCTGCTGGAACAGGTAACCATGGGTTCCAACACAGGAGGAACCTTGAACTCGCTAGACAAAACAGATGTCACTGACAAGTGTCTGTCAGCACTCAACCCTTACTGCTGGCACCCCGCCATCGTCCTTCCAGCCCAGCTGCGCCGTTTGGCTGAGTGTCTATCCCGCTCAGCGCGTGTCTGCAAAGGTCGTCAACATGAGCTACAGGGACCGTGGATATGGCGGTGGTGGTGGGGATTACGACCGTGGATTCCAGAGGGAAAGGCCCCAAAGACGTGTCAGCATCATGGTTAGAAACTTGCCAAAGAGTATCACGTGAGTGCTTGGACAAACAGCTCGGTGCGATGCTTGGATCCTCGGTGGCCTTGATTCACTGGTTGCGCCTTCTGCAGGCCCGATGATCTTCGTTACTATGCTGAGAAGTATGGGGCTGTGAAGGATGTATACCTCCCAAAGGACTACTTCACAGGGTGAGCCAGCCATGGTGTCAAGCTGTTGTCATGCTGTCTTGGCTTCTTCGCGCCAACCCTGATCCTCTCTGTTGCGTGCAGGGAGCCAAGAGGCCTTGGGTTTGTTGAGTACTTTGATGAAAGGGATGCAGCAGACTCCGTGAGGGGCTTAGACAGGATGGTGCTTGGTGGCAGAGAGGTAAGCTGCTGCTTCATGACACCTAGGGCACCAGCAGTGTTCTGACTATAGCTGGTCAGCAACTGCTGGCTGCTGTATTTTCTGGCGGTAGTTCTCATTGCCACTGTTGTACTGGCATTCTATGCTCTGGCCGCCTGTTTGTAGACCCTGATCTGTGGCCGCCTGCAGTTATCAGGGTTTGCCTCCTGCTATAGCCCTACAGATGTTGTACCTGCTGGCTCAAATTGCGTGGTTGATGGTGCTGCAGATTCAGTGCAACTATGCCATGCAAGGACGCAAGCGGCCAGATGACTACAGGCGGGGTAAGCAACATTCTTGTTGAAGCAGTCTTATTTGTGGTTGTAGCCTGCTACAGCCTCGATGCGAACATGCATTGTGCATGGTTGCTGTCCTGTGGCATTTGACAAACAACCCTAGACCGCAATCCTGAACCCTGACCTGACTGGACATTACCAGGGGAATCGCGTGGAGGCCACATAGGCTGGTTGGTTGTATACTGTTGAGGCAAATGCATCACCCTTCTGTTGCACATTGTCTGCTCTGACTATCTGCATCTCCACGGCTGTTTTTATCAATCTGTGTATCTGTTGCCATCGCTGCATCCATAGGTGGTGGAGGTGGCGGCTACGGACGTGATCGGGGCTATGGCGGTGGCTACGGTGGCGGTTATGGCAGGGACCGTGGTTACGGTGGTGGTTATGACCGCGGGAGAGACAGGGGTTACGAGCGTGAACGCGACCGTGATGATGACAGGGGCCGCAGCAGGTCCCGCAGCAGGTCTCGCAGCCGCAGTCCGGACCGTGGCAGGAGCCGCTCTCGCGACAGGAGTGTCAGCAGGGACAGGAGCCGCAGCAGGAGTGAGAGCAGGGGCAGGAGTCCTGCTCGTGGGCGCAGTCCGGTCAGGAGCCCCGCTAGGAGTCCTGTGAGGAGCCCTGCTCGCAGCAGAAGCCGCAGTGCTTCACCACGCAGGGACCCAAGGTGAGCAGCAAGGCCCAGCAGCAACAGTTCTTTGTGTCAGCAAACAGTGTTGTGTTAGCAAACAAGGTTGAGCGTGCCCCGTCACGGTGCGATGGGTATGTGGGCCGTCTGCAAAAGCCCTCTGGTGTTATGTGCCTCTCAGTTTTTTTTTGGCTCAGTAGTCGTCACTGGAGGGATGTCCCTGTTACAGTTGCTGCCTTGGTGCTGTAGTGTACAGGGTGATGGTGTGCATGTAATTAGAACTGGGGATAACTGAGATGAGCTCTATTTGGAACAATCAAACATGCTGCACTTGTTTCAGTGGCTTTTGAAGGGTAGTGTCAGTGAACAGCAGCTGCTTAACAACCCACGATGCACAGAATCTGCAACGGGAGAGGTGGCTTGCTGCCTCGCATCAAACCGTTGGGCACCAGGCTACACATGACCAACATGTGTTGTGCTGCTGCTCCATGTGCAGTGGATCTCCAAGGGCGCGTTCACCAGAGTATTGAGGCGTCGAAGCTGCCAGCTGTCTGTGGCGATGATATTGGCGCCTACGCTGTGGCCAAGGCCAACTGACAGCTTGATGGGTGCTCCTGCAGCATGAGGTTGCAGGCAGATTGCCGAGGGTTGTGAGGATGTTGGGCGTATGACAGGTCCTGGTTGCGGGGGATGAAGAGCTGGGGTTTGACCACGGGCGTACAGGGGGACAGGGTTGTGGGACACGGGGCAGGGTGGGGTTTGAACCCGTCACAGGTCTGCATGACGTACCGAGCATGGGCTTTGATTGGCTGCTGCATGTGGCGACAGTGACCTCACTCATGGCCTGTCATTGCTGCAGCACATGACGCGCCCAGTAGCATCCACTGTGGGTGAACTGCTTGCTCATGCTAGGCTCTGTTGCAGTGTTGCAGGTCAGTTTGTTGAGGCTGTGAGGTTGGAGGGCGTTGTCTTTGAAGTGAAGGGAAGTTGTTGAAGTTTGAAGTTTGATGCAAGTTTGCTAGATGGCGATCTCGACTTGAGGTGCTCCAATCATGTGTAAGATGCGCCATGATGTCGGATGACATTTGATGTGCATGATGCCTGATGCTGGCCTGATGCTGATGTGGGATGACTCATTGATGTAATGATGCTTGATGAATTGAGGCGGCAATGACGTGGGCACTGGGCGTTATCGCGGGCGGGCGAAGCCTTCAACGGTTGTGTGCTCAAGATGGTATCTGCCCCGTAGGCCTATGAGTTCTTTGACTTGTCAAACAGCATGACACATCCTGCTCGTGAGCCAGCATAGGTTTATTGGGCCACGCTCATGCATCTGTGCAGAGTTTGGGCCTTACACTTGTTGGCAGGAACACTGCTGCGGGCAAAGTGTTCACAAAGTATCACAAAGTATTAGGTATGAAGTTTTACTCCTGTCAGGCTACTGCTGTGCTGAGCTGTATATGCATTGCTTCAGCAGTTCCACTTGCATCCACACCAAACGGTTTGTGTCCCGGACAGTGACGGCAGCTCGTTGGTAAATGTAGACACTGTCAAGGACTGCGAGAATGCTGTTGGAAGGCCTCTCCGTTGCAACAACAGTTCTGGTTGCTTTGAAGCAATCGCTTGTGAGAATCAACCTTTAAGTCACTTGAAGGTTGATTCTCACAAGTTGTAGCAACTTGGTGCCCAACCACAGTCGTTTTGAACACCTTGATTATCCTCTACTCCCATTGCCTGGTATTATGAAGTATTATGAAGTTTACTTCTGTTATGGTTGCCGGCGCTTTACTATCATCTCCTGGTTGCCGACGGCGACTTTTGCATGCCATGGTGGCACAGGGTCAGCTGTGGTGGGCAGTGCGGGGACCCTGCATACAGACAAGCCAGCTTTGTTCCCCAGCATGAATACTTCTGCCTTTGATCCATGCTTGTTCCCAATGTTCACAAAGTATTATGAAGTTTGTACTTCTGTTATGGGCCACGCCATGCAATCAATGCACCCACTTTCGATAGTGGTTTCAAACAGTGATCACCCGGCTGGCATTGGATGCCACAAACAGCAAACAGTCTCTATCTGTCTGAGTCAGGCTGGCTTAGAGTCGCCAGTTCGTCGGTCGGCCGGTCTAGCCTAGACCGTGACGGTCACGGGAGCCACGGATCCGCTCAGCTAGCCTGACGCTCGTTGCGTCTGAAGAGCGTTCCATCCATGTCGGCTGAGCCGCTCAGCGTCTAACGTTAGATCTAATAAGATCTATGAGTAACGGGAGCTGGTCGCTGAGCGGATCCCGGGCGACTCGCTGAGCGACTGAGTCGCCGACGAGCCGCCCAGCGACCAGCTCCCGTTACTCATAGTTAAATAGTTACAATGTGGACCCACGAAAGTGATTCCGGGACTCCCTCATGATGTCAGCGGGCCAAACAGACCAAGAAAACTTCTATTACCTACAGATTAAGGCATCTTCAATCGGCCGGGAGACCGCTGGGGTGCCCGTGCCCGATGTTGAACGGGCCGCTCGACAATGGCCGGGCCACGCGGAATGACTGCCACAGCGCAGTAATGCACACTGGGCCACTGGCACCGTGTAAACGTGACTGAGCCAACCGTGTGTGGGGTCTTTGTTGGTGCTTCACAAGTTGCCAGGCGAAACCTTCCCGGGGAACCAAAACTTTGTTCCCGGGGAACGAAAATGTACGCTCAGCTGCGGCAGCAGATGGGTTGACGTCAGGGTTAGAGCACTGATGGTGCTGCAGGTTGCCAGGCTGCGGCATTGAATATTTGCAAACAGACGATGCTGCTATCTTAGCCCGGCAGGGTGGTGCCCCATGGCACTTTGTGCCCTCCACCTCCCTGCGCGGTACCGTGCAAGACACGAATCTCAAGCCTGCCAGCCCGGGGCTCGAGGTGCCAGGGGCCCCTGGAACAGCCAAGTTTGCCAAAGGAGACACATGATGTATCTCCTTTCCACAGGCTCCAGTACAACATGGCTTTGTTACGTTCACTATCTTGTATACGCTCAATCTCAGTCTATGTACGTCCCTCCATTGGTGTACTTGTTCTTCCTGCTCTCTACCATCCTCACAATCAGTGGCAGCTGCTCGTCCCTGAAGTCAGCCATCAAGCCAGGGAACTCCCACAACATCCGCTGCACTGATGACTGATCCATGCCTAGACTCAGCAGCTGATCCACTAGCTGCTGCAAGGCCTCTGTTGGGGTGCATAACACCTACAGTCACACAGCGGCACAGTGCAAAACAATTATTGCTGGACACCATAGCCCTACGGGCATCGGCCCCGCGCCTTATCTACCCATGGGTCTGGCCAGTGACCTCAAGTCACTTTCGGCACAGTGCATGGCTACAAACAGCCCAAACAATTGTTTCAACCTTGGAGGTTTCAGCCTCAAAGTCAATTCTGCCTTGAGGGACAATGTGACGGCTGTGGCTGCTACATGTAACACTCTGGGAGGTGGTAACTGGATCCCTCACACTGTATGCCAATTAGCAGCAACCCCAAATCCAAACTCAATCAGGACCAAATCAGGCTGCTGGCATATGCTGCTGCTGTGTTAACACTACAGAGTGGCGGTCGGCCACCAGTTCTGATATCCACTCTGCTGGCAGCTGCTCACTGCTAGCTACACGGTAGTTGTCACGGTCCGCACACCTCAGGGTAGCATGGTATGAGTCTGTTGGCGATGTCCGCATCATTCCAAGGTCCTAGCTGTTTGAGCCATCTAATGGCAGCACCAGCTGTGTACACATCACCAGCAGACAACTGTCTACTGCTGTACCTGCTCGCAGCAGATGATGGTCAGGTTGTGAGCAACCGCTTTTTGAGGATCGAGCTGCTTGCTGCTACTGCTGCAGCCTCTGTCATGACTTGCCTACATGAGTTTGTCACATGTCTGGTACTGTGCGGCACACAGGGCTGGTTGAGGACTGCAGGTAGTGCTGCAGCGTGTGACCTGCTGTGTGTTTTTCATAGTGCTATCCTGCACAGCACATGCTTATTTGCACAGGGTCGGCACTACCTCTCTCTGTATACACTTAGCACCCTGATTTCGCCGCAGACAAGGTCGCTGTAGTCGCACATTAAGCCCCAGCACTGCCATAGATTACCATAGAAGGATGGTGTCAGCTAAGCAGTAAGTGACATAAAATGCCACGCATTCTACTGCTGCTGTGCAGGAAGGCGGAACAGCATGCTGCATCACCTTAGTGCTTTCCAGAATGCTTCTTTGCCCAGGCCGTACCCTTCAAAGAACCCTCGCCAGTCAGATATGGGCAAGGCAAATGCATGTGGGTTGCTGACAGCCAGCTTCTGAACATCCTGCAACACAAATATAAACCAACTATTGCCACAAGTTGTACTTTGCTGTGGCCTGCCGGACCAACCCGCTCCATACAATGGCATCATTTGCGCTGTGTCTGGGTGGTGGTGGTGGTGTGTGTTGAAGGGGTGGGGAGGGGGGCACTGGACAGAACACTTTACGCATTACACCATGAAAGCATATGAGGAAGCCAACAAGCCAGGTAGGCCTGTTTGCTCAGGCCATGTTGATAGTCTAGACCTGCGCAGGGCCGAGCAGCCCTGCTACTGCCCTGCTTGAACATCTGTATACAGCCATCGTCTATGGGACAGATGCTATTTGGCTGCCTAGCTGCAGACCATTGGGGCCCGTGCACATCCACAGCATCAGCAGGCAGACTTCACTCTCAAGTGAGTTGCTGCTGTACAATTGCTTCATTGGTGCCAATGCTGCTAAGCGGACGTTCACACCTTCAAGAAATAATCTTTCCGCAGCTCCTGTATGTTTGCCTGAAGCAAATCTGCAGAAATGCCTGCGCAAGCCTGTTCTACTTTCTGTGCTACTGCTGGCTCTAGTTCTAATACATCACTTACTGTCTGCGCAACTGCAGCTGTTTGTAGCCGTTGTAAGGTTTTGCGCGACCGAACTACATGTCTATGGGGGGCTAAACACTGGCATGTTGCAAAGCTCGGTGCGACCTGACGCTGCGATGCCGGCAACGTGGAGTTCATCAGGCAATTAGGGGCGACACTGGCTACAGGTACTCAGCAAATACGTCAATAGTTTTCCGCGTTCAATCGCACAGACTTAAGAAAGGCAGAGTGCTTCAGAGGCTATCTCCGGGTTGCTCCACGGCCGTGAAGACTTGCGACGATGACAGGAGACACTACTGGTGACTGGCTGTTTGTGCACGTCCTACGAAAGTTCCATGATCAAAGTGTATCCATAGATGCAGATGCGCCCGGTCTGCTAAACTGCAACACATCCTGAACCCAGCCGATAGAACGATGCAGTACAACGGTACTGCCAAACTCTGCTGCAATCCCCATCGGGGTAACAAGCAACTGCACAACCTCTGATTTCCCCCCTTCTTCAGCTTTGCAAGCAATTCTAGACCTCTCCACTCAGATAGCCATATGAACTGCAGTGGCACTGGCAGCGGTCTCACTCAGAGCCCACGGTGGCCACCCACACTGCATGAGCTAAACACTACACTATCTGAAGCCAAATTACCGTGACCCCGCACTCTCTAATGGTCACACTCTCACAAACAACTCCACACAAACTCCATCCGCCAGGCCTACAAGCACAGCCTAAGCCACAGATTCGCCAGCAGCTGCAACACTTGCTTCACTGCCCCCAGGCTGTGTCCTAGGTTGCTGTGCTGGCAAAACCCTAACCCTAGTTTCACTCCCAGACCCCACAACCTCACACATCAACCCTAATCGCCCACACAGCGCTGCCTGGGCCTTCCTGACGAGCTCAGGCCTGGGTAGAAGATCTACGGGTTGCTGTAGCGGCATAACAATCTGTTCAGCTGCCAGGCGGGCTTCATCTAAACCTTCTTCTTCCTCCTGCAAAGATTGCAAATACAAAAACGGTGACAACTTGCTGTTTGCAGAATAAAATGAATACATTATCTTCGCAGAAAGAAATGAATACAATATAGAGCATTTGATGGTGTGTGCCCGTGAGCACCGTACCAGATTGACACCATGTGATCAGCTGACTAGGCCTGATACATCGTCAGTGCCGCAAGCTCAGAACAAGAAATGCACGAAGTCAACGCACTTGCTGAAACAAGGAATCACGCAAGCGTGCCTTAGCATGGCACTGACTGACAGATAAGCCTAGAGACAGGCTGTATGAGCAGAGACTCTGTGTGCAAACTTGCAATGCGATTCCCAGCAACTTGTAAGAAGACTTCACACTTTAGAGCTTCCAAGTCAGGCTGAGTGACTCAAGTGAGAAAACTTCAGCCCCTGGAGGTTCAAACACATGCCAGGCAGCACAGTCTGACCATGGATGATTCAGCATACCAACAGTTGCAAGTCATCCACCTGCAACGCGCGAGCTATGCCTTTGCGTTTCAAACACATGCCAGGCAGCACAGTCTGACCATGGCTAATTCAGCATACCAACAGTTGCAAGTCACCCACCTGCAACGCGCGAGCTATGCCTTTGCGTTTCAAACACACCCCAGGCAGCACAGTCTGACCATGGATGATTCAGCATAATGGCAAATCACCCACCTGTAATGCACGTGCGATGCCCCCTCGAGCTGCCTTCATACTCAATGCACTACTACTACTGCTACTGCTTGCACCGTCATCTAACACATCTGA
>NSMO01000341.1:2000-16084 GCA_002588565.1 Coelastrella sp. UTEX B 3026
GCTTTCACCCCTGGGCCCGCTTTGACTGGTATGGGGGACACCACACCAGGTGGAGGTAACACACCACGATGATAACAATTCAATCCTGGCTCATAGGCTAGCCCAGCGCTGTGCGTGGGCGGCCCCGGATCCAGTATCCCGTATCTGGACCCACGATGGCAGCGTGCGCGGCTTTGACCGTCAAATCAATCGACTGATAATTTGTTGATGGTGTCTCAAACACTCTCAAGTGCTATCAGAGTATGTGACAGCCTGTTCAGAGAATGCACGGTTTGTGGGCCTACCCGCGGCCGCTTCGAAGGGCAGGACTTCCTGGCGGCGGCACTAGTGTGCTGTCTGAGATACCTGATGGCAGAGTTTGCGATGGCTCAATAGAAGCATAAAAGCTCTATAATTGTGCTCACAACGCATCAAGAGGTGCCCAGGAATCGCGACATGAATGTCGGAGCGCAGGAGGCCGTGTCTGCAGAAGGTGCATATTTCGGCAGTTGCACCGGACAGAGCCGTGCTTGAGGAGGTACGCTCACAGGCCAATGTGGAGCCCTCCAATAACGGCATTCATTATGTGGACAGTCTTCTTTGAAGCCCCCTGCAAGCGCTGTGTGCGCGCTTATGAAGTGAATGATGCTGACGTGGCGCACTTGTTTCCCGCCAGGAAGCGGCGCCCGTTCACATTCTGCGCTGGGGGCACTGGTCCTGGCAGCACGCCTGATGGGTCATGCACTGGGGTTGGCACGAAGACACATAAGTGTCTCGCCTTTTACTAGACACTTCTGCGTGTCATCCTCACGAAGGTGCTTCCATTCTAACCTTTGTGGCTGTTCACAGCCTTACATCAAAATCATTGCGAATTGCTGGTACATTAAATTAAACACCTCGCAGTTGCTGCGTCCTGGTCAAGTCAGCAGGCTTGTGGTTATGCATAACACCGGGATTCAAACACAGGCTTGATGATGAGAGTCGCCATGAACTGTGGTTTTATTGGTACCAATAACTTGCTTAGTAAGCATGTACCAAAAGCTGTATCTGGTCTGTGCCCCCTGCACACCCATACATTATATGTGAAGTTATGAAGCCCAACAGGAGGTACAGCTGCCACAACACTTGGAGTAGTACCTGAGCCAGTGCAACAAGACAGATGTGCTGGCAAAGCTGCAGTGCCCTGCAGGGAAGGTGGTGTGACATGCAGCAGTCATGCAACGATTTATGGGAAAGTACAGTAGTGTGCAAGCACCACCAACCTGAAAGTTCACTACAGCAACTGCCTTACGGCAGTGCTTTCACATCTGCGACAGGTCACGTGAGGTGCACCTGTTGTTGGTAGTGTTATTGCAAGCAGGGCCTGGCCTGTCAGCTATCTGCCTTGGTGTTTACACCGTGCCAGCGCTGCACCTTGACACACAAGCTAGTGAGAACCTGTCAAGTTACCTGGCAGGAATGCGCTCCCCGGATCCCGAAGCCAGGCCATTGACTTCAGTGACAGACAACACAACACCGACAAGACACCGATTTCCATAGTAGGTGCCTTCTCCCTGTTAACGGTGGCAGCAAGATTCGCGCTATCACTTCTGTTACTGATATAGTCTGCGTGGTTCTGTAGTCAACGGAGGTCCTGCCACGATGATCGAGCACCACGATCAAACAGACCGGCCAGTGCACCGCAGATGGATGGTTAACACCGCAGGTGACTTTGTTAGGCTCTGCAGAGACATTTTATTTACTCCGGACGTCAAGTATCTCACGAGGATGCAGCAGCGCACTCCGCAAAGCAGAGGCTGCAAGGGTCAGATGTCCGAGGCGGGAGGAAACCGTTTATTGCTGCTACCTGCGTATAGCACAAGCAGATATACTACAACGACGCGTTACACTGTCAAGCAACGTACGCGCCTCTGCCAGTAGCTGCTGCAGTGAGAAATTTAAAATGGCAAGCGTCCGTGACATGGTGGGAGACAGCTGGTCGCTGGCTCAGCAGACCGTCGTGCCACTGCCGGCAAGACACACGAATCGGCGGTTTGAATGAAAATACTTGGTTGGAAGCGGGCATCGAAATATGTCCCGGAGTGGCGTTTAGTCCGTGCAAACTATCGTCCAGCACGTACAGGCATCGCCGTTTCTGATGTTTACTTCACAGGCGCCGCTAGCGACTTCATCATCTGGAGCTCTCGTGTGCAGCGCAATGGTGAAATCCCTCTCAAAGGGGCACTTGTCAAAATTCACTCCAGTGCCAGCTCGCTTAGAAATATACACGCTCCTTTGGAATAAACTGACGTTCGTGAATCTGTACAACATGGATCATGCTAAGAACCGGTCCTCACAGTCAGCACAGCACGTCAAACAGATGCTTTGCCGTGTCTCTTCTGATCGCAGGCCGTACTCATTCACCTGTCTCTTGACTGACATATGTGCTCTTCAATCGTCTGCAGATGCTTCTTGGCAGCATGCAGTGTGCAGCAAGCCCGTCCAATGAAGCATCGTAGGTCAGACAGCACACAACAGACAGTATAACCACTCAAACAGCGGCTGTTCCGACAGTGCTCCGGCGATGCAGGCCTGCGAAGCTTCAAACAACGAAAGCAGCATCACTGCTGCCACCGTGCAGCAGCTTCAAACTGCAGCGGCATGTCCAAGGCCACCTGAGCTAGGCCTACTGTCACAGCAGCAACAGCTGCAGCAATTGCAGCAGTATCAGCAAGACTGGAACATCTTACCGGCGCGATATCTGTGGCCGGACAAGCATGAACTACAGGCTGTGGGTCTATCTGTATTCCAGCGGAGACGGCTGCTGAAAGCAGCTTCAGCGCTGCCCCCTGCGTTCAGCACTACTCTCGGGACGCAGCAGCTGCCACAGCAACAGCAGCATGCTGCAGAAGCACACAGACAGAGGGATCAGACAACGGGTTGTGTGACACAGTGTCTGCCAGATCTTGCATTGGCAACTGGAGCTGGTAGCACGCAGCAGCTGCAGCAATTGCATCACACAGCAGTGCCAGCTGTAGCTCCAGATGCGCAACAGACTGCAGATCTAGTTCCCATCATGCAGCATGCAACTGTAGACATTCCTGCCAACTTGCAGCAGCAGCACTTGCACCAGCAGCAGCAGCAGCGAGCTGCGAAGGCAGATCAGCAGCGTGTAACAGGTGCTGTTACCAAGGCTGTACCAAGGCCTGTCGATGCAGCAGCTGCTGATTTAGCCAGTCATGCAACAAATTATTCTCAGCAGCGACAGCACCAGCAGCAGCGGCAGCATCAGAAGGAATGCAGGGAGCAGGTCATTGAGAATCGCTTGGAACCTAGACCAGGAGCTACAACTCACAAATCTGAGCTTGTAAGTCGACCTGAGGCATTTACAGCAGTAGAAACCGCCCAAGATGCAGCACCAACAGCAGCAGCTGCTGCTGCCATTGCAAAGGAAGCACCATCTCGAGATGTTGCTGCTGATGCAGCAGCAGAGCTACCCAACGTTCTCGTGACAAATGCACCGGCAACAGCAGCAGCAGCAGCAGCACGGGATAAGTTGACAATTGCACCTTCCCTGACCAAAGATAAGCCAGTCGCAGCAGCAGCAGCAGCAGCAGTCGCTACCAAGCACCTTGGGGTCCCAGCAGCAATAGCACCACTAGCGGCAGCAGCAGTTGGGAGTGTACCAACAAATGCACTGTCTCTGTCTGGACATACAGTACCACCAGCTGTCCTTGTTGGTATCACAGCAGCAGCAGCGGTAGCTACCAGTGCAAGGTTGATGCCACAGCAAGCTTTGATGGCTCAACTAGCAACAGCAGCCACTGTCACTCACACGTCTCCAACAGCAGTGGCAGCAGCAGCAGCAGGCACGGGTACCAGTAGTGTACGAGCTTTGAGGCCCAGCCTAATCCGTAAGGCATCGGCACCAAGGGCGAGCCGCAAGCAGCAAGTGGCAGCAGCAGCAGCAGGCACCATCAAGTTGGATCAAACGGCAGCAGCAGCAGCAGCAGTTGGTGCCGCAAAACCAGCAGCTGCAGCAGCGGGTACCAGTCGGCCGCTGCGACGGACAGCAGCACCCCTGTGCAATGAGCGTCTGAGCGCTGGTGCTCGACCACCTCTGGTGGCAGCAGCAGCAGCAGCGGCGGCGGCAAAGCGGGGCAGGGCTGCGTATGCAGCTCAGCCCCAGGCAAGCACCTCTGAAGCGCAGACATCCGCTGCTGCTGCCGCTGCGTATGCCAGCACTGTGGCAGGTGTAGCAGCAGTGGATTCTCCGGAGGCTCATTTGCTGGCAGCAGCGGCAGCAGCAGCACTTGCTGCAGAGACACCTACCCTGCAAGGGATCAGCCCGCTGATCGGCACTCGGCCGTGCAACCCTGCTGCTGCCACTGCTAGTCCAAGGGCAGCAGCAGCAGTCTGGGCTGCGTGGCGGCAGGAGACAAACGACCATCAGCCGCCACTGCGCCAGCGGCAGCGGCAGCAGCAGCGCCAGTTGGTGAATCAATTCTTACGGGATCTGCCATGTGCAGTTCCCAACAGCTTGATGCCTGCTGCTGCTGCTGCTGGTTGGCAGCAGCGCCCAAGGCAGCAGCAGCAGCAAGCGTTGCTCACTGCACCAGGGTTAATGCAGCCACCCGCCATTGGTGCTGCTGCTGCTGCAGAATCAGGCCTGCAAGCTGTTACCACAGCAGCAGCAGCAGCAGCTTCTAAGCCAGCCCGTAAGTGCAGGAAATCAAGTGTCAAGCCAGCAGCTCAACTCCAAGGTACTGCTAAGCAGCAGCGGCTGCGGCACAACAAGAAGGGAGAACCACAGAATGCAGCTGCAGGGCAAATAATGCAGGATCCTGCTGCTGCTGCTGCTGCTGCTGCTGACCTGGCGCTGCCAGCAGCAGTGCCTGCTGGCAGCAGCATAGCATACAGCAGTGCTTTGGTGCATACCAGCCAAGGCAAGCAGGAATTGCATACTGCAGGTGCAACAACAGTCATGCCTGCTCCTGCTGCTGGCAGCAGTGCGTTGGCAGCAGCAGCTTGTACAGCAACAGCACCTCGTTCCTGCAGCAATGACGCATCTAGTACTGAAATGCAAGTGGAGGCTGTAGCAGAGCTGAATGATCTGTACAATCGTGCTGAACAAGCAGCAGCGGCGGCAGCAGCAGCAGCCACCGCTGCTGTGCCGGACGTAGCAGCAGCAACAGCAGCAGCAGTGGTGGTCCCAGTTGATACAGCAGCAGCAGCAGCACCAGCAGCTGCAGTGCCATCGGCGCCACTTTGTGCAGCAGCAGCACCAGCAGCGGTGGTCTCAGCCGAGACAGTAGCAGCACCAGCAACTGCGGCTGTGGCAGCAGCGCCAGTTGAGCCAATGACAGCAGCAGCAGCAGCTGGCCCAGTTGCAGCAGCAGCTGCTGCTACTGCTAAGAAGCGTAGGGGCCGCCTGCCAAAGCACTCCAAACCAGCAGCAGCAGCAGCACCGGCAGCAGCAGAGAATGCAGTGCCTGAGTTGAGCATTGGTGTCAGAGTGTCTCGTAGGTTGCAAAAGCAGCTGTTTGACAATCTGGCTTACACATCAGTACATCCACAGCAGCAGCAGCAGCAGCAGGTGGTTGAAACGTCGCATATCCATCCAGTTGCAAAGCAGCACCAGCAGCAGCAGCAGGAAGTGTTGCAACCTGTGCACACAACAGATGCATTGAATTCGGTTCAACAGCTGCATTCTGGAGCTCAGCAGCAGCAGCAGCAACAGCAGGCTGCACAATCGGCAGCCACTGCCAACATGGCACTGCCATCAGTCCAGCAGCAGCAGCAGCAGCAGCTGCATTTAACGGATGCACAAGGTGAGCAGCAGCTGCTGCTGCCAGGTGTCCAGGTCGAACATGCGGGTAAGCAGCAGCGGCGGCAGTTGCAGCAGTTGGCCTTAGGTGGCGGCCAGGCGGGCGAGCAGCGACAGCAGCACAAGGCTCCGTTGGGCAATACAACACTGCAGCAGCAGCAGGGACCTGACCAGCCTGACACGCAGCAGGGGCACATACAACACCCCATTGAGCCACATCAGCAGCAGCAGCAGGTGCTGAGTCAGCAGCAGATACAGTTTGTCACAGCAGGTCAGCAAGTGGAACAGCAGTCTGGGCTGGCAGGTGCAAAAGAACTGCAGCAGCAGCAGCAGCAG
Organism: Coelastrella sp. UTEX B 3026; assembly: GCA_002588565.1. Lineage (NCBI taxonomy): Eukaryota > Viridiplantae > Chlorophyta > Chlorophyceae > Sphaeropleales > Scenedesmaceae > Coelastrella > Coelastrella sp. UTEX B 3026. The sequence goes on from NSMO01000341.1 coordinate 8,122, forward strand.
CAGGTGGACGGCAGATCTGACACACTCATCCAGCAGCATGAGCGTGATTGTGATGATTCTTTGATTGACGCAGTGGCAATGCTTTATGAGCTATACAATTACGATGAAGCAATGGCTAGGAATGCACCACTACTGCCACAACCGTCACCAGCCGCAGCGGCAGCTGACCCTGTTGTTTCTGAAACAGCAGCAGCAGCAGCAGTAGCAGCAGTACCAGTGGTGGCAGCAGAAGCACCAGTTGAACCTGCTGGAGGACTGACAGTGGTGTCGACAGCAGCAGTACCAGTGGTGGCAGCGGTAGCACCAGCTGAACCTGCTGGTGGACTGACAGCGGCATCAGCAGCAGCAGCAACAGTTGTGGCGGCAGTGGCACCAGTTGAACCTGCTGATGCTGGAGGACTGACAGCGGCACTGGCAGCAGCAGTACCAGTGGTGGCAGCAGTAGCACCAGCTGACTGTGTTGATGCTGAGAAGGCAGCAGCAGCAGCAGCAGTATCAGAGGCGAAGCCCAAGAAACGCCGAGGTCGGCCCCCAAAGGTCACTGTTTCTTTAGCAGCAGCAGCAGCAGGGCCGCAACCATCACCTGCAACTGTGGCAGCGATGCCACCCATGGATCCCACAGCAGCAGCACTAAAGCAGAGAGCAGCAGCAGCAGCCGTGGCACCTACTCGGCCTGCAGCAACGGAAGTAGTGGCACCAGTAGCGATGACGGCAGCAGCACCAGCAGCAATGGCCGATGTTCCTGTGTCTGATCCAGCAGCAGCAGCAGCAGCACCTAAGAAGCGCCGAGGTCGACCGCCTAAAGACCGTGTACCAGCTGCAACACCAGCACCACTGCAAACCGTAGCAGCAGCAGCAGCAGCTCCTGTGACGGATGGAAGTGGGTCTGCCCAGCAGGTTCAAGCTGACACAGCAGCAGCAGCAGCAGCAGCAGCAGACCAACCCAAGTCGGCCACGGCAGCGGCAGCAGCAGCAGCAGACCAACCTAAGCCGGCAGCAGCAGCAGCAGACCAACCCAAGCCGGCCGCGGCAGCAGCAGCAGACCAACCCAAGCCGGCCGTTGCAGCAGCAGCAGCAGACCAACCTAAGCCGGCTACGGCAGCAGCAGCAGACCAAGTTGCAGCTAAGAAGCGTCGAGGTCGGCCACCTAAGAACCGTCAGACAGTAACACAAACAGCAGTACCAGTGCCAGCAGCAGTTAGTGGCCTTGGGGTGGACTTGCAGGCTGCAGCTGAGGCAGCAGCAGTGCCAGCGCCAGCGCCAGCGCCAGCGGCAGCAGCAGTGCCAGCGGCGGCAGCAGCAGCCGAAGTACCAGCTAAGAAACGTCGAGGGCGGCCGCCAAAGCAGGCTGCAGCAGTGGCAGCACATAAACAAGGCGTCAACCTACATGAGCAGGCCAGCCCAGCAACAGCGCTGACGGCTCAACCAGATTCTGCAACTGCACCTGCTGAGGCTGAACCCAGATCTACAACAGCAGCAGCGGAGCCTGCTGAGGCAGCAGCAGCAGAGCCGCCTGCTAAGAAGCAAAGGGTTCAGCAACCTGAAGACCCTCAGGGATCTGCAGCACCAGCAGCAGTGTTGTCAGAGGCAGCAGCGGCACATGTAACAGAACCCTGTCTGCCCGATGCAACCCAAGCAGCAGCGGCGGCAGCGGCACCAGCAGCAGTGTCGTCAGAGGCGGCAGCAGCGGCACATGTAACAGAACCCTGTCTGCCCGATGCAACCGCAGCAGCAGCAGCAGCGGCGGCGGCACCAGCAGCAGTGTTGTCAGAGGCAGCAATGGCACACCAGACATCAGCCAGTCTGCAGGATGGAGGTAAGGCAGCAGCAGCATCAGCACCAGCTGCCGATACAGCAGCAACACCACCACCAGCAGCAGCAGCAGACAAGCATGGGCCCGATAATTCAGGACAAGATCAGAGCGATGATTGTGTCACTGCTGTTGATACCATTGCAGCAACAGCAGCAGCCACGACAGACGCAGCTGAGGTTTTAGCAGCTGCTGCTGCAGTGGTCAATGTGCTTCTGAGTGATCAGGATGGTGAAATTGATGCAGCAGCAGGAGCAGCGCCGGCAGCAGCGGTGGCAGCAGTTGAGGCAGCAACGCTGACAGCGTCACCAGCAGGGACACCTACTACAAGGCGTAGAAGCAAGCTAATGCCTTTACAGGCAGCTGCAGCTGTAGCAACAGCAGCAGGGCCTGAAACGGTAGTCGCAGCAACAGTCAGGCCTGTAGGGGAGCTGCTTGACCAGGTCATTGCAGCAGCAGCAGCATCAACAGCACCAGCAGCAGGAACACCTACCACAAGGCGTAAGAGCAAGCTGCAGCAAACTGGTCTGGAACCAGCTGCAGCAGCAGCAGGGCCGGAAACTTTGGCTGCAGCAGCAGATGCGCCGGAGGCCGAAGTGCATGACCAGGCTGAGACGTCGGCAGCGATGCTGACAGCGTCACCAACAGGAACGCCTACTACAAGGCGTGACAGTAAGCTGCAGCAAACGGTTTTCAAACCAGCTGCAGCAACAGCAGCAGCAGCAGGGCCTGAAACTGTAGCTGTAGCAAAAGATAGGCTGGAAGCTGAGCTGCATGACCAGGCTGAGCCGTTGGCAACGAAGCTGACAGCGTCACCAGCAGCAATGCCTTCTACAAGGCGTGACAGTAAGCTAATGGCTTTGCAACCAGCAGCAGCAGCAGCAGGCGATGAGACTGCAGCTGCAGCAACAACTGGGCCTGACCTGGACTTGCATCACCAGGCTGAGGCACCAGTAGCAGCAGCAGCAGGCAATGAGACTGCAGCTGTAGCAACACATGGCCCTGATTCGGACCTCCATCTTCAGGTTGAGGCTGCTGCAGCAGCAGCAGCAGTAACACCATCTAAGAGGCGTCAGTCTCAGTTACGGCAAAGCCCAAATGAAGCTTCCCCACTAGCAGAGGTGCCAGATGCAGCTCAGACGCAAACCCCTAGACACAAACCCCTAGACAAACTGGTGCTCAGCAAGACACGTAGCGCTCAGCTTACAGTGGGGAAGCCGGCCAAGAAGCGAAATGCGCTACTGCTGGAGTCAGCGGTGGCAGCAGCGTCTGCAGCAGCAGGAGACACAGGTACTGCAGCTGAAACACTGAGCAGAAGACGCAGGGGCAGACCGCCTCAGCAGCGTATGCCAGTACCAGCAGCAGCAGCAGCAGCAGGGTCTGGGGCAGCGGAAGAGGCAGTACATCCGCCTGAGATGCCGAGCAAACGGCCCAAGGGCCAACTACCCCAGCAGCCTGAAGCAGTTTCAGCAGCAGCAGCAGTAACAGCGCAAGCTGTGGCAGGTTCTGGGCACCAACCCCAATCGCCTGCTGTTAGCAATCAGTTGCAGCAGCAGCAGCAGCAGCAGCGTCAGCGACGTAAAGACAGGGAACACAGCATCTCTGTTGGGTCCAAGCAGCAGCAGCGGCAGCAGCTGCAGCAAGAAGAGGTATTTGGCGCTTCTGCAGCTCCCAAGCTGCTGACACAAGGTGATGCTGCTGCCATTGGGGTATCTGAGCAGCAGCAGCAGCAGCAGCCAGACACACTCACTCCTGCTGCTGCTGCTGCTGCTGCTACAGAAGGTGTTGAGCAGCAGTCAGGCCAGCAACTGCCAGCGCAGCCGCCAGCAACACCCAACGATGCTTGCAACGCCGAGCAGCAGCAGCAGCAGCAACAGCAGCAGCGACCGCGGTTGAGAAACCGATGTTCGGGCTATCCTGTACCGGTTTGGTTCACAGAATGGAAAGCTACTGCAATTCGTACCAAAAAGCGCCCCAAGCAGCAGCAGCAGCCAGGGCTTGTTCAACCAGGTGCTGCTGCTGCAGTTGGCAGTCCAGCAGCAGCAGGCAGGCCTCCTGCGGCGAAAGCAGCAGATAAAGCTGCAAGATGTCTGCACACCACAGCTGCTGCTGGACCAGCAGCAGCAGAGCAGCGCAGCTCTCATTCTCATGATCCTCTAACCCCTAAGACAGCAGCAAACGATGCAGCCGTTGCTGCTGCCAATCATGGGAGCATACAGGACACTTCAGCTGCTGCTGCCGGTCCAGCAGCAGTAGCAGCACATGATGATAAGAGTGCTGCCAGTTACCCGGTGACAGCACAGGCAGCAGAGCAACCGGCAGCAGCAGAAGCAGCAGTGCAGTCGGGGTTTGACGTGGCCACTGCTGGTGCTGATGCAAGGGATATAGCGGCAGCAGCAGCAGCAGCACCAGGTAGTGTTGTTGGTAAAATGGCTGCAGTACAATCAGCACCAGATCATACAGCAACCAAAGCGGTTTCTAATGCTGCTGCTGCTGCTGCTGCTGGTGTCAGTGATCCAGCCACGGCTGGCAGCAGCTGCTGCTCAGAGCAAGATATGGTTGATGCTGTAGCAGTTCTTGACGGTTTGTATGATGCAACAGCAGCAGCAGCAGCAGCAGCATGTGCGCCGTCAAGCTCTGCTGCTGCTGCTGCTCCTGCTGCCGCTGATGACACTGGCATGTCACCTGCAGCAGCTGCTGCTGCCGCTGGGCCGGCAGCAGCCGCAGCAAAGCAACGCCTCAAGAGACGGTTGCCACCTTCGCTGCAACCAGTGGCAGCCCTGCTTGATCCAGCAATCTCTGCTGCTGCTGCTGCCGCGTCCAAAAGCCAGCCTGGCAGCAGCTGCTGCTCAGATCAACAGACTGAGCCTGGGCAAGGGCAGCCTGATCAGCCTGATGCAGCAGCAGTGTCGCAACAGCCCACACAGCTTGCTGCTGCTGCTGCCGGCCTGCATGGCCAGCCCGGCAGCAGCAGCAGCGCAGATCGACAGATCGTTGATCCAACAAGTGGCCAACTCAACCAGCCTGATGCAGCAACAGTGTCCCCCCTTGCAGCGAAGCCTCCATCTGCTGCTGCTGCTGCTGTTGCTCCCAGAGCAGAGGCTGCTGCTGCTGCAGCAGCAGCACCCAAAGCAACGGCTGCTGCTGCTGCTGAGGTTGATCAGGAGCTTCCCCAGTGGCAGCAGCAAGATCTTTCAGAAGTATTATGTAAAATCTGGGCAACAGCAGCAGTACGAGTGGCCTTCAAGGAATGGCGGCAGCAGCGGCAGCGGCAGCAGCAGCAGCCGGAAAGTGATCAACAATGTGGCCAACTAACATACCAGGAGGAATGGCAGCTGTTTCTGCAGGATTATCAGCAGCAGCAGCAGCAGCAGCAGCAGGCTGATTTTCAGGAACCAGCGCCAAAGAAGTGCAGGGCTAGGAAGTCGGTTCCTCCACCTGGCACCTCTGCTGCTGCTGCTGCTGCTGCTGAGGATTTGGAGGTGTGGCAGCAGCAAGTTGGGGATGAGGAGGCGCCGCTCAAAAAGCCAAGAGCCATGAAGTGCACTGCTGCTGCTGCTGCTGGGGAGATTGTGCTGCCGGGAGGGCAGCAGCAGCAGCCTAGTACTGTTTCACAGCAGCATGCTGCAGGTACTGCTGCTGTTGGGGCTCAGCAGCAGCAGCAAGAAGCACGCAGACCAGTCGGCAGCAGCGGCAGCAGCAAAAGCCTGATCAACGCGGACCTGAGGGCCCAGGCTGGCAGCAGCAGCAGTGGCGGCAGCAGCGTGCCAAAATTTTGTAGCAGGAGCATAAGCTATGAGTTCTGGAAGGCAGACGATCCAAATGAGATTGTCAAAGCCTATACGGTATGTACACTGCTGCTCAATACATCTGATTGCAAGATTCTGTCTATCCAGAATCAATCACTATCCTAAAGCTTGTGACGGCTACTGTTGTTTTGAAAATTGTTATGAAAAATTGGCATTCAGTAGTTGCAGTGCCTAGCCACAACAATTGCAACAAGAATTAGTGGTGTGGCAGCAAGCTGTTATAGGGCATCACGAACAAGGAAATTCGCCGCATACTGGCGAGTTGATGATTTTATTTCCGTCAAAGCGTGCATTTGGCATCATCACTGCTGCTGCCGCTGCTGCTGTTGAAGTCACAGAGCCTGTGTAAGAGTGGTGCGCACAGCCGAGTTGGCTTCATCAAATGAGCTGTCAAACAACAGTACCCAACACAATTATGCAATCACACACACTGCAACAGAATGGTGGTATGGTGCCTGCTGGTGGTGGTGTCAGACTATTTGCCTTCACTGTCACCAGCAGCAGCACAGGCTTATCACCAGCAGTAGCTGCTGCTGGTACTGCTTTAACTGTGAGCTCAACAGTTTACTCACCATCATGGTGTGTTATGTGTCCATTTTGCAGGTTGATGAATCCAACCCTCCTGTGCTCACAGCTCTTCCCCCTGGCTCTGGTGGTATGAGCCTTTTTGCCTCTAATTACACCAGCGGCAGCAGCAGCAGCCGTCTTTGACTGTAAGCTCGACAGTTTATTCACCATCATGGTGTGTTATATGTCATTTTTGCAGGTTCATGAATCCAACCCTCCTGTGCTCACAGCTCTTTTCCCAGACTCAGGCTTTGGTGGTATGAGGCTATTTGCCTTCACTGCCACCACCACCAGCAGCAGCAGCAGCTTATACCCGTGAACTCGACACTTTCATCACCATCATGGTGTGTTGTATTCTTTTTTGCAGGTTGATGAAGCCAACCCTCCTGTGCTCACGGCTCTTCCCCCTGGACCTGGTGGTATGAGGCTATTTGCCTGCTCCGTCACCACCAGCAGCAGCAGCAGCACGATCTATGCAATGCGGCCTGCTATAGGCACCCACAAAAAGCGCAACCCTATCCTGGATGCGTTTAGGCGCTCAAATCAGCGGCCGATGCTTGCCAAGGACAATAGCTGGGTAACAGCAGCAGTGGCAGCAGCAGATATGGCAGCAGCAGCAGCAGCTGGGAGTAAGGTGTTACGAGGGAAGAGCAAGGGTCAGGTCCCTCCTGTACTCACTGCTGCTGCTGCTGGTGCCAAAAAGTGTACTGAGGCTGCTGCTGTTGTTGGATCAAAGCGTAACAGAAGTGAAGCAGCATCTGCAGGGACTACTGCAGCAGCAGCAGCAGCAGCAGGAAAAGCCCCATCAGCAATAGGTCCTGCTGCTGGCAGCAGTAACTCTGCTGTTTGCAAGGACGCATCGCCAGCAGCAGCAATTAATGCTTTGGGCATGTCCCATGCTGCTGCTGCTGTGCCTGCTGTTGCTGGCAGCAGTGAATGTGCTACAGCCCCCAGGACAGCTCAGGACTCTTGCACTGTGCCAGAGGGTGGTGGTGGTTCACTAGTGTCTGCTGCTGCTGCTGCTGAGTCAGCATGTGATGTGGCTGCACAAGCAGTAGTTAGTAGGATGGTTGCTTCAGCACTAGCAGCAGCATCAGCAAGTAAGAGCAGTGTGAGAACTGCCTCAGCAGCAGCAGCAGCAGGTACAACAGCAGACAAACAGCAGGCCGCCGCTGCTGATCAACCTGAGGCGGCAGCAACGAATCAGCCGGGTGTTGCTGCTGCTGCTGCTGCCAACAGCAGTCAATCCCATAGTGGTGTGCTGGTGAACATTGAAGTGCCAGAATCAGCAGAACCTGCTGCTGCATCAGCTCCTGCTGCCGCCGCTGCTGCAGTAGACCCCAAAGTGCAGGCAGCATTCTGCTGTAACAAGCAGCCGTTGGCAGCAGCAGCAGCAGCAGCAGCCATGAAATCTGCAGCAGTTAAACCCTGTGCCCCAGCAGTCCCTGAACCTATCAGAAAGCCGCCCCCAACCTTTACCCTGATGAGACCCACCAGATCTAGCCATAACAAAACGATAAATAACGATGTTATGACGTTACGTCATAAGGGGCCCCGGCTCAAAGTGGCTCCGAGCACTATAGCACAGATGGGTGTATATACTTTGGATAGAATAAAAAAGGGGGCTCCTATTGTGGAATACAAGGGTCAGATAATCAGCAAGGGTTTAGCAGATCTCCGAGATTTGGTGTACCAGGAAGATAACGTGGGAATGTATCTGTTTACTCTTGACGAGAAGAAGGCGCTGGTGATTGATGCAACACGGATGGGAAACATT
>NSMO01000341.1:16094-28100 GCA_002588565.1 Coelastrella sp. UTEX B 3026
CGGCATGTCCAAGGCCACCTGAGCTAGGCCTACTGTCACAGCAGCAACAGCTGCAGCAATTGCAGCAGTATCAGCAAAACTGGAACATCTTACCGGCGCGATATCTGTGGCCGGACAAGCATGAACTACAGGCTGTAGGTCTATCTGTATTCCAGCGGAGACGGCTGCTGAAGTCAGCTTCAGCGCTGCCCCCTGCACTCAGCACTACTCCCGGGTCGCAGCAGCTGCCACAGCAACAGCAGCATGCTGCAGAAGCACACAGACAGAGGGATCAGACAACGGGTTGTGTGACGAAGTGTCTGCCAGATCTTGCATTGGCAACTGGAGCTGGTAGCGTGCAGCAGCTGCAGCTTTTATATCACACAGCAGTGCCAGCTGTAGCTACAGATGCGCAACAAGGTGCAGATCTAGTTCCCATCAAGCAGCATGCAACTTTAGATATTCCTGCCAACTTGCAGCAGCAGCACGTGCACCAGCAGCAGCAGCAGCGAGTTGCGAAGACACATCAGCAGCATGTAACAGATGCTGTTACTAAGGCTGTACCAAGGCCTGTCGATGCAGCAGCCGCTATTGTAGGCAGTTGTGCAACGAATACTTCTCGGCAGCTGCAGCAGCAGCAGCGTCAGCATCAGAAGCAGCACCGGGAGCAGGTTGTTGAGGACCGCTTGGAACCTAGACCAGGAGTCACAACTCACAAATCTGAGCTGTTGAGTCAACCTGAGGCATCTACAGCAGTAGTAGGCACCCAAGATGCAGCACCAACAGCAGCAGCAGCTGCTGATGCAGCAGCAAAGATACCCAACATTCTTGTGGCAAATGCACCGGCATCAGCAGCAACAGCAGCAGCACGGGATAAGTTGACATCTGCACCTTCCTTGGCTGCGGACAAATCATCCTCAGTAGCAGCAGTTGCTACCAAGCACCTTAGGGGCCCAGCAGCAACAGCACCACTGGCGACAGCAACAGCTGGGAGTGTACCAACACATGCACTGCCTCTGTCTGGACATACAGTACCACCAGCTGTACTGGTTGGTATCACAGCAGCAGCAGCAGTAGCTACCAGTGCAAGATTGATGCCACAGCAAGCATTGATGGCTCAGCTAGCAAGAGCAGCCACTGTCACTCACACGTCTCCAACAGCAGCAGCAGCAGCAGCAGCAGGCACGGGTGTGAGTAGTGTACGAGCGTTGAGGCCCAGCCTGATCCGTAAGGCATCGGCACCAAGGGCGAGCCGCAAGCAGCAAGCGGCAGCAGCAGCACCAGGCACCAGCAAGTTGGATCAAACAGCAGCAGCAGCAGCAGCAGTTGGTGCCGCAAGACCAGCAGCTGCAGCCGCGGGTACCAGTCGGTTGTTGCGACGGACAGCAGCACCCCTGTGCAATGAGGGTCTGAGCACTGGTGCTCGATCACCTCTAGTGGCAGCAGCAGCAGCAGCAGCGGCGGCAAAGCGGGGCAGGGCTGCGTATGCAGCTCAGCCCCAGGCAAGCACCTCTGAAGCGCAGACATCTGCTGCTGCTGCCGCTGCGTATGCCAGCACTGTGGCAGGTGTAGCAGCAGTGGATTCTCCGGAGGCTCATTTGCTGGCAGCAGCGGCAGCAGCAGCACTTGCTGCAGAGACACCTACCCTGCAAGGGATCAGCCCGCTGATCGGCACTCAGCCGTGCAACCCTGTTGCTGCCACTGCTAGTCCAAGGGCAGCAGCAGCAGTATGGGCAGCGTGGCGGCAGGAGGCAAACGACCATCAGCCGCCACTGCGTCGGCGGCAGCAGCAGCAGCAGCACCAGTTGGTGAATCAGTTTTTACGGGATCTGCCATGTGCAGTTCCCAACAGCTTGATGCCTGCTGCTGCTGGGTGGCAGCAGCAGCAGCAGCAGCGACCAAGGCAGCAGCAGCAGCAAGCGTTGCTCACTGCACCAGGGTCAATGCAGCCACCCGCCATTGCTGCTGCTGCAGGATCAGGCCTTCAAGCCGTTACCACAGCAGCAGCAGCAGCAGCAGCAGCAGCAGCAGCTTCTAAGCCAGCCCGTAAGTGCAGGAAAGTAACTGGCAAGCCAGCAGCTCAGGTTCAAGATACTGCTAAGCAGCAGCGGCTGCGGCTCTACAAGAAGGGAAAACCACAGAATGCAGCTGCAGGGCAACTCATGCAGGATCCTGCTGCTGCTGCTGCTGACCTGGCACTTCCAGCAGCAGGGCCTGCTGGCAGCAGCATAGCATACAGCAGTGCTTTGGTGGATACCAGCCAAGGCAAGCAGAAATTGCGCAATGCAGGTGCAACAACAGTCATGCCTGCTGCTGCTGCTGCTGGCAGCAGTGCGTTGGCAGCAGCAGCTGGTACAGCAACAGCACCTTGCTCCCGCAGAAATGACGCATCTGGTATTGAAATGCAAGTGGAGGCTGTAGCAGAGCTGAATGATCTGTACAATCGTGCTGAACAAGCAGCAGCGGCGGCGGCGGCAGCAGCCCCCGCTGCTGTGTTGGACGCAGCAGCATCAGTGGCAGCACCAGCAGCTGCAGTGCCATCGGCGCCAGTTTGTGCAGCAGCAGCACCAGCAGCGGTGGTTTCAGCTGAGGCAGTAGCAGCACCAGCAACTGCGGCTGTGGCAGCAGCGCCAGTTGAGCCACTGACAGCAGCAGCAGCAGCCGGCCCAGTTGCAGCTGCTGCTACTGCTAAGAAGCGTAGGGGCCGCCTTCCAAAGCACTCCAAACCGGCAGCAGCAGCAGCAGCACCGGCAGCAGCAGAGAATGCAGTGCCTGAGTTGAGCATTGGTGTCAGAGTGTCTCGTAGGTTGCAGAAGCAGCTGTTTGACAATCTGGCTTACTCATCAGTACATCCACAGCAGCAGCAGCAGCAGGGTGTTGCAATGCCGCTCATCCATCCAGTTGCAAAGCAGCAGCAGCAGCAGGAAGTGTTGCAGCCTGTGCACACAACAGATGCATTCAATTCGGTCATACAGCTGCATTCTGGAGCTCAACAGCAGCAGCAGCAGCAGGCTGCGCATCCGGCAGCCACTGCCAACATGGCACTGCCATCAGTCCAGCAGCTTCACCAGCAGCAACAGCCGCATACAACAGATGCCCAAGGCGAGCAGCAGCTGCTGCTGCCAGGTTTCCAGGTTGAACATGCGGGTAAGCAGCAGCGGCGGCAGTTGCAGCAGTTGGCCTTAGGTGGCGGCCAGGCGGGCAAGCAGCGACAGCAACACAAGGCTCCATTGGGCAGTACAACACTGCTGCAGCAGCAGCGACCTGACCAGCCTGACAAGCAGCAGGTACAAATACAACACCCCACTGAGCCACATCAGCAGCAGCAGCAGCAGGTGCTGAATCAGCAGCAGCTGCAGGTGCCAAACCAGCAGCAGATACAGCAAGTGAAACCGCAGTCTGGGCTGGCAGATGCAGACAAGCTTGCTAGTCTGCCTGCCGGTGCAAGTAACCGACCACACGGAGCTATTGCTGGGCTGTTAGAAGAACCCCAGCAGCAGCAGCAGCAGCAGGCGGACGGCAGATCTAACACACTCATTGAGCAGCATGAGCGTGATTGTGGTGGTGATTTGGTTGAAGCAGTGGCATTGCTTCATGAGCTGTATGATCACGATGAAGCAATGGCTAGGAATGCACCACTACTGCCACAACCGTCACCACTGGCAGCCGCAGCGGCAGCTGACCCTGCTGTTTCTGAAACAGCAGCAGCAGCAGTAGCAGCAGTACCCATCATGGCAGCAGTAACACCAGCTGAACCTGCCGGTTTTGACACAGCAACAGCAGCAGCAGCAGCAGCAGTACCAGTGGTGGCAGCAGTAGCACCTATTGAACCTGCTGGAGGTGGGACAGTGGCACCTGCAGAAGCACCAGCAGCTATAGCAGTAACACCAGCTGACTGTGTTGATGCTGGGGAGGCAGCAGCAGCAGCAGTGGTATCAGAGGCGCAGCCTAAGAAACGCCGAGGTCGGCCCCCAAAGGTCACTGTTTCTTTAGCAGCAGCAGCAGGGCCGCAACCATTACCTGCAAGTCTGCCGGTGATAGCACCCATGGAAGCCACAGCAGCAGCACTAAAGCAGGGAGCAGCAGCAGCAGCCGTGGCACCTACTGGGCCTGCAGCAACAGAAGTAGTGGCACCAGTAGCGATGACAGCAGCAGCACCAGCAGCAATGGCCAATGTTCCTGTGTCTGATCCAGCAGCAGCAGCAGCAGCACCTAAGAAGCGCCGAGGTCGACCGCCTAAGGCCCCTGTCCCAGCTGCAACACCAGCGGCACTGCAAACCGTAGCAGCAGCAGCAGCAGCAGCTCCTGTGACGGATGGAAGTGGGTCTGCCCAGCAGGTTCAAGCTGACACAGCAGCAGCAGCAGCAGCAGCAGCAGCAGCAGACCAACCCGAGTCTGCTACGGCAGCGGCAGCAGCAGCAGACCAACCTAAGCCGGCCGCGGCAGCAGCAGAAGGCCAACCTAAGCCGGCCGCGTCAGCAGCAGCAGACCAACCCAAGCCGGCCGCTGCAGCAGCAGAAGCAGACCAACCTAAGCTGGCCACGGCAGCAGCAGCCGATGAACTTCCAGCTAAGAAGCGTCGAGGCCGGCCACCTAAGAACCGTCAAACAGCAGCACAAACAGCAGTACCAGTGCCAGCAGCAGTTAGTGGCCGTGGGGTGGACTTGCAGGCTGCAGCTGAGGCAGCAGCAGTGCCAACGGCGGCAGCAACGCCAGCGGCGGCAGCAGCAGCCGAAGTACCAGCTAAGAAACGTCGAGGGCGGCCACCAAAACAGGCTGCAGCAGTGGCAGCAAATGGACAAGGCGTCAACCTGCATAAGCAGGCCAGCCCAGCAACAGCAGTGACGGCTCAACCAGATTCTGCAACTGCACCTGCCGAGGCTGAACCCAGATCTGCAACAGCAGCAGCGGAGCCTGCCAAGGCAGCAGCAGCAGAGCCGCCTGCTAAAAAGCAAAGGGTTCAGCAACCTAAAGCCCCTCAGCGATCTGCAGCATCAGCAGCAGTGTTGTTAGAGGCAGCAGCGGCACATGTAACAGAACCCTGTCTGCCCGATGCAGCCCGAGCAGCAGCGGCGGCAGCGGCACCAGCAGCGGTGATGTCAGAGGCAGCAATGGCACACCATACGTCAGCCAGTCTGCAGGATGGAGGTAAGGCAGCAGCAGCAGAAGCAGCACCAGCCGCCGATACAGCAGCAACACCACCAGCAGCAGCAGACAAGCATGGGCCCGATAATCCAGGACAAGATCAGAGCGATGATTGTGTCACTGCTGTTGATACCATTGCAGCAACAGCAGCAGCCACGTCAGACACAGCTGAGGCTTCAGCAGCTGCTGCTGCAGTGGTCAATGCGCTCCTGGGTAAATTGGATGGTGAAATTGATGCAGCAGCAGCAGGAGCAGCGCCGGCAGCAGCGGTGGCAGCAGTTGAGGCAGCAACGCTGACAGCGTCACCAACAGGGACACCTACTACAAGGCGCAGAAGCAAGTCAATGCCTTCCCATGCAGCTGCAGCTCCAGCAGCTGCAGCCCCAATGCCTGAAAGTACAGCTGTTGCAACAGATAGGCCTGAAAGGGAGCTGCTTGACCAAGTCATTGCAGCAGCAGCATCAACAGCTCCAGCAGCAGGAACACCTACTACAAGGCGTAGGAGCAAGCTGCAGCAAACTGGTCTGGAACCAGCTGCAGCAGCAGCAGGGCCGGAAACTTTGGCTGCAGCAGCAGATGCGTCGGAAGCTGAGCTGCATGACCAGGCTGAGACGCCAGGAGCGATGCTGACAGCGTCACCGTCAGGAACGCCTTCTACAAGGCGTGAAAGTAAGCTAATGGCTGTGCAACCAGCAGCAGCAGCAGCAGTAGGAGGAGGCAGTGAGACTGCAGTTGTAGCACCGCAGGGGCCTGACATAGAGCTGCATCATCAGGCACAGGCACCAGCAGCAGCAGCAGCAGCAGTAACACCATCTAAGAGGCGTCAGTCTCAGTTACGGCAAAGCCCACATCAAGCTTCCCCACCTGCAGAGGTGCCAAATGCAGCTCAGACGCAAACCCCTAGACACAAACCCCTAGATAAAGTGGTGCTTAGCAAGACTCGTAGCGCTCAGCTTACAGTGGGGAAGCCGGCCAAGAAGCGTAATGTGCTGCTGCTGGAGCCAGCGGTGGCAGCAGCGTCTGCAGCAGCAGGAGACACAGTTACTGCAGCTGAAACACTGAGCAGAAGACGCAGGGGCAGACTGCCGCAGCAGCGTATGCCAGTAGCAGCAGCAGCAGCGGCAGCAGCAGCAGGGTCTGGAGCAGCAGAAGAGGCAGTACATCCGCCTGAGATGCCGAGCAAACGGCCCCAGGGCCAACTACCCCAGCAGGCTGAAGCAGTTTCAGCAGCAGCAGCAGTAACAGCGCAAGCTGTGGCAGGATCTGGGCACCAACCCCAATCGCCTGCTGTTAGCAAGCAGTTGCAGCAGCAGCAGCAGCAGCGACGCAAAGACAAGGGACACAGCATCTCTGTTGGGTCCAAGCAGCAGCAGCAGCAGCAGCAGCAGCGGCAGCAAGAAGAGGTATTTGGCGCTTCTGCAGCTCCCAAGCTGCTGACACAAGGTGATGCTGCTGCCATTGGCGTATCCGAGCAGCAGCAGCAGCAAGACATATCCACTCCTGCTGCTGCTGCTGCTGCTGCTGCTACAGAAGGTGTTGAGCAGCAGCCAGGCCAGCAACTGCCAGCGCAGCCGCCAGCAACACCCAACGATGTTTGCAATGCCGGCCAGCAGCAGCAGCAACAGCAGCAGCGACCACGGTTGAGAAACCGATGCTCGGGCTATCCTGTACCTGTTTGGTTCACAGAATGGAAAGCTACTGCAATTCGTACCAAAAAGCGCCCCAAGCAGCAGCAGCAGCAGCCAGGGCTTGTTCAACCAGGTGCTGCTGCTGCAGTTGGCAGTCCAGCAGCAGCAGGCAAGTCTGCTGCCGCTAAAGCAGCAGATAAAGCTGCAATCTGTCTGCACACCACAGCTGCTGCTGGACCAGCAGCAACAGGGCAGCGCAGCTCTCATTCTCATGATCCTACCACCCCTAAGACAGCAGCAAATGATGCCGCCGTTGCTGCTGCCAATCAAGGGAGCATACAGGACACTTCAGCTGCTGCTGCCGTTCCAGCAGCAGTAGCAGCACATGATGATAAGAGTGCTGCCAGCCACCCTGTGACAGCACAGACAGCAGAGCAACCAGCAGCAGCAGCAGCAGCAGTGCAGTCGGGGTTTGACGTGGCCACTGCTGATGCTGATGCAAGGGATGCAGCAGCAGCAGCACCAGGTAGTGTTGTTGATAAAGTGGCTGCAGTACAACTAGCATCAGATCATACAGCAATCAAAGGTATTTCCAATGCTGCTGCTGCTGCTGCTGCTGGTGTCAGTAATCCAGCCACGGCTGGCAGCAGCTGCTGCTCAGAGCAAGATATGGTTGATGCTGTAGCAGTTCTTGACGGTTTGTATGATGCAACAGCAGCAGCAGCAGCATCATGTGCGCCGTCAAGCTCTGCTGCTGCTGCTGCTGCTCCTGCTGCCGCTGATGACACTGGCATGTCACCTGCAGCAGCTGCTGCTGCCGCTGGGCCGGCAGCAGCCGCAGCAAAGCAACGCCTCAAGAGACGGTTGCCACCCTCGCTGCAACCAATGGCAGCCCTGCTTGATCCGGCAATCTCTGCTGCTGCTGCTGCTGCCGCGTCCAAACGCCAGCCTGGCAGCAGCTGCTGCTGCTCAGATCAACAGACTGAGCCTGGACAGGGGCAGCCCAATCAGCCTGAATCAGCAGTAGTGTCGCAACAGCCCACACAGCTTCCTAATGCTGCTGCTGCCGGCCTGCATGGCCAGCCTGACAGCAGCGGCAGCCTAGATCAACGGATCCTTGATCCAACAAGAGGCCAACCTAATCAGCATGTTGCAGTAAAAGTGTCGCCCGTGACAGCGGAGCCTCCTGCTGCTGCCGCTGTTGCTCCCACAGCAGAAGCTCCTGCAGCAGCAGCGCCGAATGCAACGGCTGTTGCTGCTGCTGCTGCTGCTGAGGTTGATCAAGAGCTTCCTCAGTGGCAGCAGCAAGATCTTTCACAAGTGTTATGTAAGATCTGGGCAACAGCAGCAGTACGAGTGGCCTTCATGGAATGGCGGCAGCAGCGGCAGCGGCAGCAGCAGCAGCAGCCGGAAAGTGATCAACAATGTGGCCAACTAACATACCAGGAGGAGTGGCAGCTGTTTCTGCAGGATTATCAGCAGCAGCAGCAGCAGCAGCAGGCTGATTTTGAGGAACCAGCGCCCAAGAAGTGCAGGGCTAGGAAGTCTGTTCCTCCACCTGGCACCACTGCTGCTGCTGCTGCTGCGGCTGCTGCTGCTGGGGATTTGGAGGTATTGCAGCAGCAACTTGGGGATGTTGAGCCGCCGCTTAAAAAGCCAAGGGCCATGAAGTGCACTGCTGCTGCTGCTGCTGCTGGGGAGATTGTGCTGCCGGGAGGGCAGCAGCAGCAGCCTAGTCCTGTTTCACAGCAGCATGCTGCAGGTACTGTTGCTGTTGGGGCTCAGCAGCAGCAGCAGCAGCAGCAGCAGCAAGCACGCAAGCCAGTCGGCAGCAGCAAAAGCCTGATCAACGCGGACCTGAGGGCCCAGGCTGGCAGCAGCAGCAGCGGCGGCAGCAGCGTGCCGAAGTTTTGTAGCAGGAGCATAAGCTATGAGTTCTGGTCGGCAGACGATCCAAATGAGATTGTCAAAGCCTATACGGTATGTACACTGCTCCTCAATATAAAAATATATATAAGCCATCTATGGCATTTATAGCTAGGAGCCCTGGCTGCCAGAGGGCGGAGGGTTGGTTGCCGCTGGCGGCGGTGCCTTTTCGGGTTTTGGCTGGGGTTTTCCACGTTGTAAGTGTTGATTCCATTGCCCAGGCGACGAACCCTGATTGCGAGATTCAGTCTATCTAGAATCAATCACTGTTCTGGAGCTTGTGACGGCTACTGTTATTTTGAAAATTGTTGTGAAAATCGACATTCAGTAGTTGCAGTGTCCAGCCACAACAATTGCAACAAGACTTACTGGTGTGGCAGCAAGCTGTTATAGGGCGTCACGAACGAGGAAATTTGCCGCATACTGGGAGACTGATGATTTTATTTCCGTCAAAGCGTGCAGTTGGCATCATTGCTGCTGCTGCTGCCGCTGCTGTTGAAGTCACAGAGCCCCATAGTTGCAGCAGCACCAGCAGCTATCAGATTCATCCAGTTCCAGTGTGTAGATTTGTCAGCAGCATTGTGCTGGGTCCTGTTGTTTCGCAACTCGGTTGTAGAAGCCAACTTAGCTGTGCGGATTGCTCCTGCCCCAGGCTTAGGCTCTGGCGGTATGAGGCTATTTGACATCATTGCTGCTGCCGCTGCTGCTGCTGTTGAAACCTAAAGCAGGTATCATCATCAGTTAGTTGCAGAGTGTATGTTTCTACAGCAGCAATGTGTCCGGTACTGTTGTTTGACAGCTCGGTTGAAGAAGCCGACTCGGCTGTGCGTATTGCTCTCATCCCAGGCTCAGGCTCTGGTGGCGTCAGACTATTTGCCTTCACTATCAGCAGCAGCAGCAGCAGCCTTTGACTGTAAGCTCAGCAGTCTGTCACCGTCATGGTGTGTTATATGTCATGTCACAGGTTCCTGAATCCAACCCTCCTGTGCGCACTGCTCTTCCTTGAGGCTCATGCTTTGGTGATGTCTGGTGACTATTTGCCTTCACTGCCACCAGCAGCAGCACAGGCTTATCACCAGCAGTAGCTGCTGCTGGTACTGCTTTAACTGTAAACTCGACAGTTTACTCACCATCATGGTGTGTTGTATTTTTTTTGCAGGTTCATGAATCCAACCCTCCTGTGCTCACAGCTCTTCCCCCTGGCCCTGGTGATATGAGACTATTTGCCTGCTCTGTCACCAGCAGCAGCAGCAGCAGCAGCAGCAGCAATTTGAGCAGCAGCAGCAGCAGCACGATCTATGCAATGCGGCCTGCTATAGGCACCCACCAAAAGCGCAACCCTATTCTGAATGCGTTTAGGCGCTCAAATCAGCGGCCGATGCTTGCCAACGACAATAGCTGGGTAACAGCAGCAGTGGCAGCAGCAGATATGGCAGCAGCAGCAGCAGCAGCTGGGAGTAAGGTATTACGAGGGAAGAGCAAGTGTCAGGTCCCTCCTGTACTCGCTGCTGCTGCTGCTGCCAGAAATTGTACTGAGGCTGCTGCGGTTGTTGGATCAAAGCGTAACAGAAGTGAAATAGCAACTGCAGCAGCAGCAGCAGCAGCAAAAGGCCCATCAGCAATAGGTCCTGCTGCTGGCAGCAGTAACTCTGCTTTTTGCAAGGACGCATTGCCAGCAGCAGCAATGAACGCTTTGGGCATGTCTCATACTGCTGCTGCTGCGTCTGCTGTTGCTGGCAGCAGAGGATGTGCTACAGCTCAGGACTCTTGCACTGCGCTTGAGGGTGGTGGTGGTTCACTAGTGTCTGATGCTGCTGCTGCTGCTGCTGCTGAGTCAGCATCTGATGTGGCCGCACAAGCAGTAGTTAGTAGGATGGTTGCTTCAGCACTAGCAGCAGCAGCAGCAAGTAAGAGCAGTGTGAGAACTGCTTCCTCAGCAGCAGCAGCAGCAGGTCCAACAGCAGACGGACAGCAGCCCGCCGCTGCTGATCAACCTGAGGCGGCAGCAATGAATCAGCCGGGTGTTGCTGCTGCTGCTGCTGCCAACAGCAGTCAATCCCATAGTGGTGTGCTGTCAAACATCAAAGTGCCAGATCCAGCAGAACCTGCTGCTGCATCAGCTGCTGCTGCTGCCGCCGCTGCTGCAGTAGACCCCAAAGTGCAGGCAGCATTCTGCTGTAACAAGCAGCCGTTGGCAGCAGCAGCAGCAGCAGCAGCCATGAAATCTGCAGCAGTTAAACCCTGTGCCCCAGCAGTCCCTGAACCTATCAGAAAGCCGCCCCCAACCTTCACCCTGATGAGACCCACCAGATCTAGCCATAACAAAATAATAAGTAACGACGTTATGACGTTACGTCATAAGGGGCCCCGGCTCAAAGTGGCTCCGAGCACTATAGCACAAATGGGTGTATATACTTTGGATAAAATCAAAAAGGGGGCTCCTATTGTGGAATATAAGGGTCAGATAATCAGCAAGGGTTTAGCAGATCTCCGAGATTTGGTGTACCAGGAAGATAACGTGGGAATGTATCTGTTTACTCTTGACGAGAAGAAGGCGCTGGTGATTGATGCAACACGGATGGGAAACATTGCAAGATTCATCAACCATTCATGCGAGTAAGTGTCAAGATGTCAGTTCATATCATGGTATGGGCACTTGCACCATTTATAAACGTGTAGCTTCGACCCGTATTGACTTATGCATGGTTCACAAGGCGTTAGCAGCTTTGAGTGATTAGGGTAACAGGAACATAGGGAATGCACCTGTTTACACTTGGAACCTAAACCTAAACCCTGAAACCCCAAACCCTAAACTGGAGTGTGGAACCTAAACCTAAACCCTGAAACCCTAAACCCTAAACTGGAGTGTGGAACCTAAACCCTGAAACCCTAAACCCTAAACTGGAGTGCATTGGCACCTGTGAGTGATTAGGGTATCAGGAACATAGGGAATGCACCTGTTTATGTATGCTACAGCCTTTCTGTGGTTGTCATACTGTATAGCGCTACAGTTCTTGGTAGGGTTGCATGTTGCTTCTATCTTATACTTTCTTGGTCAGTGTGGGCCTGTTGATACCACTAATGGTGAACCTGTTTACACTTGATGAAAGGAAGGGCTGTTATTGATGCAGCACGGATGAGAGATGTTGCAAGATCCATCAAGCATTCCCGCAAATTGGTGTCAGAAACTTTACAAATGTGTTTTCAAACTGACGCATGTTTCACAGGTGTGTATCACGTGCGAGCGTGGGAGCAACGGCAAACGAACATTGAACACATTCATAAAACCACATGCATTCAGACTTGCTGCTTGTTTCAGGCATGTTCG